>JBCAUA010789242.1:0-14785 GCA_038406235.1 Peronia verruculata
AAGATCTTGTACTTAGATGCAGCCGTACCTATTATGTGACATTTTGGAAAAACTGGGTCCGATAACACCTAACTGTTATCGACAAACTGAGTAATATCACAGCGATGCGACAGGAATAGCAAGGAAAGGCCAGACCGTCTAAAGACGTTCTTCGCACTATTAAGTAGGGCTTCATCTGTTGGCTAAAGGCGTGTGGCGCAGTTGTAGGGTTAAAACGCTCTACCCTCTAAGTGTGGCCCTAGTCTGTTTCTACCATGGAAGTCACAAAAATGGCACATATCGATTACTGCATGATTATGCTTGCAAATTTAAGTCCAGAATGTAGATCTAGATCTAGATCTAGACTCCCCTAATCCTACCTCCATGGCACCTAACCTAAACCTATCCCAAACCCTAACGTTAAGAGCACATCACCAAGTCTTACACTGTAGCCAAACTTAAAATTGTATGGTGTAATTTAATTTAGTTTTTAGGTGATTTAGATCATGATCAGTTTTGAGGCTTCAGTCTTCAAGGACTCAGTAGTCTGAGGTAGTAAATTTTCAAAGTAAAAAAAAACCCCAAAAAATCTAGAGAGAATTTATGTCACATTTCTTCTTTTTTTTTTTCTTCTTTTTGTTAGTAGGAGACACAGTTTATTTAACTGACTAAATCCACATTTTTTAAACAATACAGATATGGCACCCTTTTATGAAGAAGTTGTTCAAGAGCTGGGCTGGGCTAAAGATGAGAAACTTCTCTCTGCCATGAAAACGGCCAATGAAGAAAAACTGAAGCAGTTAGATGAAGCTATCGATGATGCTGAAAAGAATCTGGGAGAAACAGAAATCAGAGACAGCATGCTTGCAAAAGCAGAGTATTTGTGCAAAATAGGAGACAAGGTGAGTGAAAAATATAAAATAGGAGACAAGATGAGTGAAAAATATAATAGAATAATCCCGTATAGGCTGTCCATTATGTAATGTAATTTAATCGCGTCTTCACAGACGTCTTGTTTTCTTCTCTATAGGAGAGGGGTGGGGGTGGGAATTCTCCATCATAATGATATATATTTTGGTTGGAAGGAAATATGACAGCACTCATCAAAAAAAAATTATGAGATGTGTGATTGTGGAATGTCCTTCCTGATCTTCATTTACGAAGTCAAGAAAGGAGAAAAAAATATTTGGGTTTCTGAGAAATGGTGAATTTCTTGTTCTGATAGGAGAAAAATTATCTAAAGATGTACAATTGTTGAAGGCCGTGGCATTTCAGAATACAGTGCTACATGGGAAATGGCAAGAAAAGTTGGAAATCAAACCCTGGTGACGAGGTTTTCAGAGGTTAAGGATAGTTTATACCCCCCCCCCCCCTTTTTTTTTTTAATTTCCTCATATTCCCAAACCACTTTTTTTTTTTTTTTTGTTTCTTATGATCCACATGCCACTTTGGTCTTTGTTGTGTCACTACATTTGCTACTTTGCTTTCAAGTTTACTTTTAGAAGCTGGGAGTCAACTTATTAATGCTGTAGCTTGTTTTAATTCATATTTCCTGCTAATATTTGCTGTATATTTTTCTCTACTTGTAGGCAAATGCCCTCACAGAATTTCGAAAAACATATGACAAGACTGTGGCTTTGGGATATCGTCTAGATATTGTCTTTCATCTGATTCGCATTGGGATCTTCTACAATGACCATGATCTCATTACAAAGAATCTAGAGAAAGCACAAAGGTAATTACTCAGTTTTGGGAAAGCAGTACCTCAAATTTCACTTTATCAAGAAAATTTGTCTTGCGCCCAGGGCAAATGAGTCGCAAGTCGCGGCAGGTGAGTTCAAGTCACTGCTGTTTTTTACCTTTTTTCACTATTTTCCAACTGATACCAAAGTATTTCTATTTGTTTCAGATTAAAAAGTTAAATTAACGTTCTGTGAAAAAAAAAATTTAGTATCTTAGTTGGAAAGTAGTTAAAAACGATCAAAAACAGCCGTTTATCTTCATTGCCCACGGCGACTTCCAACTCATTTGCCTTGGTCACAAGTCATTTATTATATATGAATATCTCAGTCACCAGCTTATTAGTTCACTGATGTTTTCTTTTAAATTTTTTATTTATGACACATGATTTATTTTAAATGATAACTTGTAGCTCTAAGTGTACTCTTTCACTGACTTAACCTTTGTGTGTAAATCAAGGGAAGAATCACAAACTTCAATCAGGTGTATCTGAAACAACTCGTATGACATATGTTTTTGTAATCTAGTGATTTATATTTACATGGTAAAATTTGGTTAGTGGCCATCTCTTCGTTTTAAATTAATTTTGAAGAAAGGATATACTGGTTAATTGACTTTACTGTTGTTTGTGGTTGCAGTTTGATAGAAGAAGGTGGTGACTGGGACCGGAGGAATCGTCTTAAAGTGTACAGGGGCCTGTACAATATGTCTATAAGAGATTTCAAAACAGCAGCTGGTTTATTCTTGGATACCATTGCCACCTTCACATCATATGAACTCATGGACTACCAGAAATTTGTAACTTACACAGTTCTCAGTTGCATGATTGCCTTAGAAAGACCATCACTGAGGGATAAGGTAAGAAATGTTAAGAGGTGTAAGAAAAGTTGATATTTGTGTATTTTTTTCATGACACGAAAGTATTGAAAATTCCCTATAGGAGAACATTATTCACTGAAGCAATTGTGAAGTCAGTCAACACAAAGGTAAGGCTTATTCCTCTATAATCATTTCTTTCTTACTCAAAGAATCTGCACCCAGTGTATTTAAGAGATACCATTTGATCAGTCTTCAGACTGTACAATTCAGTAAATCATCAAACAATGAAATTTTCCTCTTTAGATGAGTATCTGATGATAATTTGGAAAGGATTACATTTTTGCACATTATTTTATTGCAACTAGCTACAAAATGTGAAATGTAAGCAGAGTGCCCTTTAACCTATCCACAGGTTGTGAAAGGATCAGAAATTCTGGAAGTTCTCCACTCTTTGCCCACCATCCGCAAATTCCTTTTCTCTTTGTATGACTGCCAGTATGCTGATTTCTTCCTTGCTCTAGGTTAGTAACACACTTTTGATAAAAGAGCTTGGTTATGGCTGTAGGTAAAACAGTAAATTGGTGAGTTGATAAATAGATAGATAAATGTATTCCTACGTGTTTTTGAAATGATTTAAGTACATAAATAACTGAATTGCTAAGTAAAAGTAATTAAAAGGGCTGTTTAGAAAGTAATAAGAAAATAAATAGAACTCCCAGACAAACCTATATGTTTTAAATCTGTACACATTGCGTCACACAGAAAATTTAAAGTACTGTTTTGTGGCCAAGTATTAGCATCATAGTTGAACACATTCTATCATTATGTCAAATTAAATATGGTGGCCCCCATTGCAGAATAGTTAAGCGTAGCAGTGAAGGAAGTTGTGTGAATTTTGTGTGCAAAAGGAAAAAAGCGTGCCGAAATTTATGATGGAATTGTTACCATACTTGGTAGGAATACAATAGTTAAAAGTCAAGTACATCATTTGGTGTACTTTGTTTAAGATAGACTGTACCAGCCTGGAGGGCAGATCTCCCTCTGGGCGCCCACAATCTTCAAGACATGCACAGAACGTTGCTCATGTCAATGAGCTTATTCCAGAATATATGTGATTGAAAGTTCCAAACATTGCTTGAGTTGTTGTAATTTCAAAGAGCATTTTTGATGAAATTATCTATGTGGACTTGGGTTATCAGAAAGTTCTGGCTAAATGGGTTCTAAAACAGCTGACACAGGATCAGAGCACTGCAAGAGACCAGCACTTCTGAGCAGGAAGGTCATCCTTCAGCACAAGAATGCAACACCTCACAATGCGAAATTGACAAGAAACTGGCTGTGGGTGGGAGATTTTGGGATACCCACTCATAGTCCTGACATGGCATCATCTGATTATCACTTGTTTGGGCCTCTGAATTGCCATTTTGGAGAAAAAAGCTTGACTGTGATGACAGCCTTACTGAAGAACTGTGAGAGTGGTTCTCATGATTTGTCAGAAATGTTTTCGGGAAACATTTCTATTCTCTGGCCCAGCGTTGGCAAAAGTGTGTCTATCTCTAAGGAGACTACATTGAAAAGTAATCAAAGAGTGACAGTAACTGTGTGAGTTTCATTTAGATTCACATAGAAATGTTTGTGTTACATGAATTTCCTTTTTTATTCCTTTATGGACAGTCCTCATATTAGTCTGTCAATTTCTCATTGATAGAGAGAAAAGAGTTTTGTTGATTTTATTATCACAGCTATCTCAACAGTTTTGCCCTCGTGCATTGCTAGCTGACAAATCAATCTTGTAAGTCACATTTTTTTTGTTTTTTTATACTTTCTTTTTTTTTTTTTTTTCCACACAGTATCTTTTTTCAGGGTTATTAGTATCACATCTGCATGCTAAGATTGTAATCAGGATAAATAAATCAAAGGATGAATTCCCCAGAAAGTGATCTGTACATCTGTTACAGTCTTGTCAGTTGTGCAAATTTTTCAGACTGATGATCATTTTATTTTTTTTTTCTTTATTTTTTCCACTGTCCAGCTGAGGTTGAAAATCAGATGAAATATGATCGTTTACTGTCAGCTCACTACTCATACTACGTGCGAGAAATGCGCATCATGGCATATGCTCAACTTCTGGAATCCTATCGCAGTCTCACTCTTAATTACATGGCCAAGTCATTTGGAGTCACAGTTGCTTTTATTGATCAGTAAGTAGCAAGTTTGGGGTATTCATGGTCTTGCTTCTCTTACATTAACATTTTGAGGATACTATTTATGTTTACTTTAACATGAAATACAATTAACAGGAGATGAAATTGTTATCAGTGATGTAGTATCAACATTTCATGAAAAGATACAAACCTTATGAAGAACTTGTCATGTTTTTCAAACATCTGTGGAATAGTTTTGAATCCACCAAAAAAAAAAAAAAAATGCACAACAAATTCGGGTTCATCCCCTCGATACTGCCAGCATAGCAGGTTCACCACAACTTGAAGGTTGCTTAATGTATGAGATAATGAAAGGACAGACTATTTTTGCCAAGGAAAGAGGAAACTTAGAAGAGGAAAGGGGCACCTCACATGCAAAATAATATTAATTTTTAAAAAAAAGTCTAAATAAAAGCAGCACTCAGTTTGATATGAAGGTTATATCCCCAGGTACAACTGTAAAGAGACATACAACTCTGATTAGGAAACAGAATGCATCATCATAATGACAGGGTTCTCAACCTCCCAGAAAATCAGGGATCTTCCTGCTTGTTATGGGAAATCTTGAACACGAGAAATACACTTGAAATCCCAGATTTTGCTACTGCACCAGAATAATGAAATTATGAAGAAAAGTGTTGAAATATGGAGTATACCAAGAGTTTTGTACTGAGATCATTTTCAAGCGATGATTATGTATAGATCTGTCTGTTTGAAGTGTCAAAATTAGGCATATCGTCATGTAATGTGAAAAACTTGGCACAAAATTTTGTTGCTTACGAAATTCATTCCTGATTTTAATGCAAAATCTCTGATTTGACCCTGTCAAGGTTGGCAACCCTATAATTATCGTTACTCTCAAGAGAGCATTTGCACCTCAGACCACACATGTACCAGTAATGTCAACCTGAAACACACCTCTTATCTGGACAAAAGGATGACCAACCTTCTCATTGAACACTAAATTTACAGAGAGGTTACAGGTGTAGCTGAATGACTATTCAGAGCTGACTGACAGGGAGGAATATGGTTATATTATGTTTTATAGAAAAGTTTATATCATCAACTTCAAGCATGTTCATTTCTGTTTGCAGGGAACTGTCTCGCTTCATTGCCGATGGGCATCTTCACTGTAAAATTGATAAAGTGGGTGGCATTGTGGAAACCAACAGGCCAGACAATAAAAACTGGCAGTATCAGGTGAGCTTTGAGAACAGAGCAATAATGTCATAACATCAGGTGAGCTTTGAGAACAGAGCAATAATGTCATAACATCACACACTCCATTATAGGCTGTACATGTATATCATTATGGAAGCTATGGGATTATATGACAGGGTGTATATGAGTCAACATAAAAGAATAAGGGCTGTGAAGTTGCTGCTTCCTTGAGTTCTCTGGATCCCAATTTATAGTTATCATCATAGAAGCTCAGGTTCAGTGAAAGATAGTAGAATATATAAGAAAGTCTAGGCATTAGACATGCTGGGCTATAAAGCCGCCAGTCATTTCCCTTGGATCTCTAATTTTTAACAATACTTTTTGCTACTATGACATTGAAATAAGAATGATTATTGTTAACAGAATTATTTTGGAATTAAGTTATAGTTATCTCATGAAATTTAATTTAAACTTTGAATTATTACCTTTAATGTGTTTGTTTTTGGTCTTGCTATGAAACATTTAATTACTGGTAAAGAACAGTTCAAGCTTGAACATTGCCATCAAAGTCTGTTCCTTGAAAACATCATCAGGTTTATTTTTTATTCTGTATCATCGTTGCAGATAGCTATATGCGCATCGTACACAAGACTTGTTTTCATAAAAATTAAACAACTCTTCCTCCGGAGTGAGACTTTTTCCTCTCGAATCGCCTGTCTTTAGTTAAAGTATGGAAATAATGTGATAAATTGTCAGATTTAACAGAAGTTTTTCCATTTCCCCCCATATCCCACACTGTCATAAGAATTTTTTAAAATATTGCTTCAATCGTGATGCCAGTAGTGAACTGCAGCGACGATACATACCAGAAGCTAACAGTATCATTTTCAGTGTTCTTTCCCTGTGGTAATATAGTATGACCTCTATTGTTTTCAGACTTGCATCAAACAGGGTGATATTCTTCTCAACAGAGTACAGAAACTGAGCCGTGTCATCAATATCTAGAGAATTCTCAGTATACATGTATTTTTGTGTGGAAATATTTTTTTGCTGAAGTTGCTACTATCAAAGAAATGAGACAAAAGAGAGTATCATTGTTTATATGGAAGAGACGAAGGTGATTAGAGAGAATGATTATGAGTTTGTTGGAATAAATGCTTCCATTTTCTTCTTCAGTGGCAGTGTCGATAGCATTCTTGTTTAACTAAAACAGAAGACGTAACATTTCATAAATGTTTTTTTATTTCCTTTCTGTTTTATGATTGTCTTGTGAATGGGAGAGGGAGGGGGGGAATGTAAAATGTTAAACATGTTTTCCTTAGCATAATTCATAGGTTCTGTCCCTCAAATTGAAGACATCTGTTTTACTGCCTAGTCACTAGGTTAAAAAGGAGGAAAATAGCTTCATTGTTGAGTCTTAAGACTAACTGGCATTGCTTGCACAGTAAAAGCCCATTTGTTTCCGTAGAATGATTTCCAGAAGAGCATGTATCAAGTTCTTGTGTGGTTTGATTTGTTGAGCAGATGGAAAACAGAAAAAGAGAAGCTCAGTGCACAAAAGCTGACACATAATGTGAAGGATAAGTCGATGTGGTTGAAAGTTTGCCCAGTGTGAATGCAGCAACTTAAATACATGTAGTAACTTCATTATAAGCTTTATCACTTGCAGCAGATAAATGTTCCCACTACATGTCATTTGCAAATAAAATCTCATATGTTAAATGCCACAGAAGTTTGTTCCACAGCTATTTTCGTATTATGTGAACGAAGTGTAAGTCCGTGTGTGACAGTGAATGAAAAGTATCTTGTGTTGATCGGAGGGCTCTTTGAGATAAATAGTCTCATCACAATATTGTGCTTTGCTACAAGGCTCCTTATGGTTTCTATTGTTGTCATACCAAATCTAATCTTCTAATGAAACATACTGTCCATCTTCATTAGAGAAGTTCATTCTTTTTTTTTTTTCTTTCTTTTTCTGCCACTGCTAATTTTTTTTTTTTTTTTCTGTCTTTGTTTTATTTTGTCTCTTTATGGATGTATCGTTAGATGCTGTGAAAAAGTACTTTAAAATTTGATCTTCCTTTGATAGATACATGTGAGTCTTTCTCTACAAGCTTGTGATTTTGCAGAAGACAACCGAGTTCATAAAAGTGTATTTGAAGAATAAAAAAAAAAAAAATTGTAAATTTCAGCTATTGTCAAGGGGAAGTTTTCTCTGTTGCTGATAGGTGAAGTAATTTCTATGTTCATAAATACACATACATGTACATGACTCAATGCATAATCATATTTTTTTTTGTTTTTAAATATACCACAACTAGCACCCAAACAATGCAGTTTCAAACATCACACCACAGTCGTATCTTTAGAGAAGCATTTGCTGATGGTACCTACAGAAATGAATTTCCTTATTTTTCACTTCCAAAGTTCCAGGCATTTCATTTTACATTATTTACTAATACTATGTGCAGCAGCTGTATAAGAATAACCTGTTTTAGTTAATTGTAAGGGCATGTTTTCATAAAGCAAATCGTGATGTTGTGCATTTGAAGTGAAATATTTCAATTGAAAGGGTTAATTTCCATTTTCCTTTCAATCCCCTCATTCATATTCATGAGTTAATAGTAGAAACATGCATAGTTTTCCAGTGTGATAAATGAAAGACCAAAATGCTAGCAACTTTTTTTTCATGGAAGTATACAATTTTGTGTTGATAATAATACCACAATAATGTACAGTAATTATAAAACACAGAGTCATAGAAGATTGCAGGGGTTCCATTATATAAATGTAATTTTTTAATGCACAGTTGTATAACATGCAGACACATTTAACAAATACAATGCAATAGATGTCCTTGTTGTATCACAGCACAGTTGATGAGCTTGAGAAATATGGATACTCCATGTACAAACCATCCTCATCATCTTCAACTCATAAATATAAACTTTCATGTTAATGAAAATAATACAAAAAGCACCATGTAAACACAAATCAAGATTATATGGGTATGTAATCAAATTGTCATCATGCATGTTATGTAACAACAGACTCTACAGCTATTAGCAAATTTATGCCCATCCAGTAGTGGTATTGGAAAGAGCTGGAGTCTCAGCGTGTCTTTTGTGATATCAATATTCTTGTTCAAGGAATTAGTTATTCTTTAAGGTTATAGAGAGTCAATGGTGTGATGACATCGTGTACAATTTGAAAATGAATTTCAATGTAAACTGTCGAATAGGCAATTTGACAATTGGGCCTCTTGACAATCCTAGATAATGAAGAGGCCAGATGTGTTCATACATACAAGGAAAAGACCAGATGCTATTGCTGTACCCGAAATATTTTTCCTTTTCTTGCAGCTGCTGAAACATACAGCTTACAATACATCAAGTGTGCTTTGCCCATTTGCTTTCACAAGACAATACATTTATCAAATTATATGTTTATAACTTTAAAAGCAAAGAATACAAGTTTTATCTCTAATTACATTAGCCCTCTATACACACGCATATTCACTCATATATATATATATTCTCAGAAAATTCTCAACAGTTACCTCACATGTTTTTGACAATGACTCTTCTTATCGTCTCAGAATTTTGACCAAGCAATTTCTGAAAACAGCATAAGTACAGCTGTGTTTGAAATCAAATTCATAATTTGATAGCCTCATTGTTGCATCCACACTTCACTTTCCAATGCAAATACCGTAAATTGTGAAATGCTAAGTATTGCTAACCTCAGCTTCCTGAACAAATCTCATGGGCAGTATACACTCACACAACATGTAATTGTTAGTTATATTACATATTTATATTTATATTACATGTAGGCCGATTTTTATTTTGGTTTGTGGACTCATTTGTTAGGAATCTGAAATGATTTGGCCCCTAATATGTAATTTTATGATGGCAGTTCACCTTTTCACCTCACTGATGTCCTTTCTCTTATTTTCAGTCAGGTCGTTAGTCTGACGTTCTACATGTCATATTTATAGCCCGTTTCTGTCCAGCTCTTATGATGAATGAACTCGTATAAAACACACACACACACAAAAACGAATGTCATGTCATGTGACAATGTATCGTATTTCATTGAAAGGATGGCCTGTCAAGTAGCATAATAAATATTTCACTGAAAGGATCTTGACGTTGACTCCACGCTGTGGGGAATGTTGAGAAAGAGGTACAGAAAAGGAGTCTGTCATGTGTGACACATGTCGGTTGTTGTCATTGGAGAAAGTAATTGCTAAATCACTCACTGTCTCTGCTGTCTCGTAGACCCCCTGCCCCCCCCCCCCCCCGGTCCCCCTGAACATCTAATCTATTGTAGTCTAAAACAGATACATGTACATTTGTAATTGTCTCCCGTCGTGAAGAACTAAAATAACAAACATTTTACAATGTACATGTACACATGTACATGTAGTTGGGTCTGTTTGCCACTTTCGTGAAACGACATGGTAGCATGATAAGGTAGAGAGGTCTATCCTGTGGATTTGACTGTCTTCGTTATACAGTATTTTATTTGCTAAACTTTTCGAACTTGAAATGCAAATCTCGAATTGTCCCTTAAATACAATCACGGATTGTCCTTTTTAAGCACAGTATTATGATTTTTTTTTTTTTTAAATTCAGTTTAGGCCACTTGGTGTTTGGTAACTTAATAGTAATAATAGATATGTATTAAATAATATAATGTAATAGCAATTTTACTGAATGAGAACTCAGTGCATCCAACCCACATACTTCGTGCGCACATGTACTTTGCAAGTTTGATTTGCAAAACTGATCAGAACATGAACAGGTACCGGTAAATGGACAGGTATAATCTTTGTTCCAGAAACTGAGAAAGCTTAATAATAATACATACATGTACATGTATTGATTCACTATGCTGTTTTCTTGAAGTGATCGGGCGATGAACGTGATCAGGCTTTGCTTGGCAATGTAGGGTTCGCTAACTGCCAAGCCTTACTTTCCTGGGGAATCCGCAAGAGTACTTAGCTTTAAAAAAAAAAAATAATAAAATTCATTAATTTTGGCTTCATTATGAGACAGATTAGTCAAATGTTCAATCTGAAAACGTTTTATATGAAATGACTCATATTGTTATTTCCAGGACAACGTACTCCAGCCAATAACTAAAAAATATGAATGTGGCAGATTTGCTGACATCAGTAACTCATGTTACCACAGTACCAGAACGAATGAACTAAGCTATCCACTTAAACAGTTGGCCTGTAAATGTGTGGCTTGCTTTACACCAATAGTACACCATTTCGACTTAGGCTCTGATCTGGTTCTCTCCCACAATCAATATAAGTATACTCGCGCGTCATATTTCATTGCGCAAATGCAGATCACGATTTGTCAAGCTTCCTCTTGTGTTCGTTATAGATCTGGTTGCGCACCGCATCTTTGTAGCTGTCCCAGTTGACTCGGGTGATGAGATCTTCCTGAAGTTTTTCGTCACTAGGATATGGGGAAACCTGTGTTAAAAAGAAAAAAAAAAAAGGTTGCTGCCTCTAATTCTATATTGTAGAATAGTAGGCCTACATATGATTGAAATGAAATGAATTGCGAAGGCGAACAACAACAAATTAAAAGTAAAACGATAAAGGCTTTAAGTCCATTTTTACATTTTGGCCGTTTTAGGTTGTTCCTAGGGACATTATTCTGGCTGCATAAACACATGGAGAGCTAACAATTTCCGCCACGGCCCGACAGGATCACAACAACGGCTGAGATAATCTTATCAAAAAGACTGAAAGGCCAAAAGAAACTGCTACACTGAAATGAACAAATCATTTAGCTGATGCCTGTGTTAGAGTTACACTGATAATGGTGTGTTTAAAAAAATTGTCACGTAAACAAATTCATATATGTAGGCCTACATGTATATGTACATGTCAGATACCCAAAGGATGGGTTGCACCTGGAGGCAGCTGGAACGTCTGGCTCAGGACCGGGATGCCTGGAGAGCTCTTGTCGCTGGCCTACGTCCCAGGGGGGGATTCCAGGCGAAAGTGAAAGTGAAGTGATAGCTTGTTTGATATCCATGATCTAAAAACTGACACAAGCAAATTGAAGGCTGCATTGATATTTTTGTTTTGTTGTTGTTGTTGTTTTCTTTCTTTTGTTTCTCGTTTTTGTTTTTAGTGATTTTTAAAATGCCATATATCAAATATACACATACTTACTATTTTATATAATTGAAAAT
The DNA here is from genome assembly GCA_038406235.1 of Peronia verruculata. Taxonomy (NCBI): domain Eukaryota; kingdom Metazoa; phylum Mollusca; class Gastropoda; order Systellommatophora; family Onchidiidae; genus Peronia; species Peronia verruculata. The sequence continues at coordinate 12,129 of JBCAUA010789242.1, forward strand.
GTTTTCTTAAAAAGTAAAGCAGACACTATAAAAAAGTCTGTGTCATCTTTTTTGTATGTTAAGGAGAATCTGCCAGCCAAACCTGCTGAAAATGTGTTGGGTGTATTTTGAAGACGATAGAGAAAAATAAGGAAAGAAAACGAATTTTCTAGAAAAACCGCCAAAAATGACTATAAAACAATTTGAAACAACTATTAGGGGTCACACCACGCAGAACAGATATCAAAATAATCCTTTGCCGTTGTCATTGTCGTTGATGTAGTCATTGGTCTAGTTGCCGTTCTTGTTGTTCGTGTTGCCTAAATTGTTTTCTTCTTTTATAATTTTGCTGATTTCCTACAAATTTCTTCTCACTCTTGTCACTTAAAGCGTTTTTTTTTTTCTCACTGACATTGGTATCTCTTGCCTCAGCTCACAATACATCCTTATCGTCATTTTCATTTTGGAAGGGACAGTCCCGGAGGTATTTTTAAAATTATTATTATAGATAGGTTATTTTAACCTTTTTTGTCGATTTCAGTATGTTTAATTAGAGGAAAACAGTGAAGATGACATCGACTTTTTCATACGGTTGCCATGGCAAGGCCGCCATCTTGGATTTTGACGTACCTAAATTGACTGATTTTAAGATCTGTCTAGCCCACCAAATGTTAAGGAAACCTGGTAAAACTTGGTGCCAATTTTGTTTAATATAATATCTAAATAGTTACATATTTTCAGCTCTCCCCGTGCAAAACAAAATTTTCTAAAAATTTTTGAAAATGCCATATAGCGAAAATTCCAATTTCGCTATTTTATTTAAACTAAAAACCGATGTTTCTCTAAAACTTACCGACCGAATTCAACGCGTACACGTACGTTTTTTGGGCTTTCTATGATATGTACCAAATTTGGTTTGAATCGAAACAAAACAGTAGACAGCAAAAAACTGTCCAAAAAAATGGAAATCCTTCCACTGTCACGGGAGAGCATTTATATCTCTGCATGCCCCTGCGGGGGCCAGGGGGTTTATAAGAAGGTTCTCTGCTTCCACCTGCAGGCGGTGTAAGCCCACTATCGGTGGGGTGTCTTCCACGGAGTGCCATCTTAGACATTCCAGGGGAGACATCGTTTCTTTTTCTCCTTGTTCCTGGCTTGTGTCCCGCATTCTTTAATCTCTTCTTCTTTACATGTAAAGGTATAATACCGTGTTTGATACAATATAGCCGAAATCGTGCTGATGTGTTGTTAAAAAAAAAGGGGGGGGGGGCGGGTCCTGGAAGTCATTTTGAAATCCTTGGGGGGAGATGATTTTAACTATTACCATCAAATTTGGCATGGTCAAATTAGAGGAAAACAATCGAAAAAACATTGGAAATCACTCATGGTTGCCATAGCAACGGCCACCATTTTGGAATTTACTACACAACATTACGTAACTTTACTATGAATAGGCTTCTACATTTTCCAATCGATGCGCTTGGAAATTTGCACACATGTTTCTCAGTTCAAAATCTAAAATATTCAGAGGGGATTTTTGATAACTGACATAATTATTCTTTCACAAAATGTTAAAATTGATTTGTAAAAAAGTCATGAATTTTGCGACAATTTGACCCTAAAACTCAAATGTCTCAAAAATTTAAAACGTTATCAAAAATATATTCTGATCATTTGTTTTGTATTGTTTTGTTCTATATCCGTGTCAAATTTCATGGCAATTGCTTCATAAATAAATAAAAAAAAATTAAAAATATTAGATAGTATACTTGTGGTAAAAAAAAAAAAAAACCATACACACACACACACACACACACAAAAAAAAAAGAAAAACGCATTTTGTGAAAATTGCATTTAAAGTTTTTTTTCGCTTACAACAACAGCCGGAAAGAGCTTTTGATCGAACTTTCAATCCCAAAACATATTTGTTTCATCTACTAGACCTCTTTCTATGATTTCTTTGCCTTATTTCGTCCATTTTTGCTTCCTACCCTCATCTGCAAAAGGACTTTTGTGAAGTCATTTTACGGTTCAAGGGGGCTATGTATGGCCGCCATGTCTCCCTCAGTCACAACTAAGAGCATTTTTACCCTTCCTCTGACAGACAATCCACTACAACACTCTGAAACGGCAGAATCATTGCATATTTCAGCCTCTTTAGGCCGTGGAAGCCTATGTCAGAGGCCCTGGTGAACGTTTTCACTGATATTCGGTGTGGTCGGCGCCTCAGATGGTCAGTCAGTGTCCGCCCTCGGCATTGGGGCTCCCGATATTGGTGAAAGAGATCTAATCAGGTCTTCTATATTATTATTATTATTATTTTCATGGAGTTTGCCCGTATCCAACGAAATAGTGATTATCTATTACTGCCCAAAGAGCCCCAATGTGCAAGAACCTGGATGACAGGCGGATCGGTCAACCTTTGTTTGACCACCCTCCCCACGTCATCTCTGAGAATGGACATATCAACTTTTTAATGCCATTTTAATATTCAGCAGAGACCGGACTTTTATAAGAAAACAAAAACCCAAAATCGAATATTGTGAGTAAAAACCAGATTTCAATGGTTTTTGAATTTTTGGTTTTTCAATTGAATATTGAATGTCATCAACATTCAATTTATCATGTGGTGTGCCCCAGGGGTCAGTTTTGGGTCCCATCTTGTTTTGTTTATACAC
>JBCAUA010789353.1:4010-6510 GCA_038406235.1 Peronia verruculata
CCCCCCCCCCTCACCTTCTTTCTCTAGTGTCGGATCCACCTTCACCACTGTTCTTACTAACAGAAGAAGTATTTTAAATGCTTGTCTCGGCATGCTGGGAACGACAGATAATTATGATATAAACTGACATCTTTTATATGCCACATGGAGCCAGTTCTCATAATCTCACGTAATGACATAGACGACTGTCCTCTTTGCCCGACTCTCAAATTCTGACAGACCTGGGGGAAAAAAAGAATAGCTAGCAATGAGTGAGAATCTCTATGTCAAGACCAGCTCATATCGACTTTGTAGAACTCGGCAATCTAGTCTCAAACTTTAGTTTGAATGCCCTGAAGTGAAAGCGTGGTGGACGCATTCTTTGCGTACAGATGTATAATGTACAATGTTTTCTCAAGTCACAAACTTCACGGACAGTATTCAGTTCTCAGCTTATATGGCGGGAACAATAGCAAAGGCAAAGAAAGGATGAGGCGATGGAAATTGATTCTGGCCTTTTGTCTCTGACCGATTTTAAAACGCCTGTGTTGGATGTCATGGACGAATGTGTTTGCGAGAGTGACTGAAATTGAAAGGAAATAACCAATGTATAATTTCATCAGGCAGTATATAATATCGAAATGGTCCTGATCATGTTGAATGGTATAATACACGTAGTACATAATGTCCCATGGCCTGGAAGGGAATCTGAGAATCCTCCTTTGGCCTTGACACACTGGACTGAACAGCCACAGGTCATTTTGTGCAAAGAGAAGTCTCATATAGTTTCGTCACAAAGTCTTGATACCTTGTCATGTCTGACCTATAAGATTTGCATCCACAGGATATCAAATTTGAGGAAAGCAGAAGAGAATCTGTTGGAGGCGGGTGGGGGGGGGGAGGGGGTAGCGGCTGTAGTTGTGTTCCCACCAACATGGGCACCGAAGGCACTCACTGACTGAGGTTTATCACTACAATGCTAAACCGGCCAGCGATAAGCATGGCTTTGTTTGTGCTATAGAACCGGAAAGACGAGAGGGGGACCACACTTATCTGTTCTGTTCTGCACTGGTGGGTGGATCAATGCTTTGGCAATTTTTTTTTTTCTCTGAAAACTTATTCCAGAAAATATAAGTAGTTTTGTGATCTTTCTCTTAACACCATAGTATAGTGGACAAAGTGCAATTTTGGGAAAATGAAGTGAAGCAATCGGTTATGTTTAGTGCTTTGAAAAATAATGTTTGAATAGATGGTGGACATATCGATTTCAGAAAATGAGGGGTGGGGGAGGGGGTGGAGAACAGTTTAGGGGGACGGTAAAAAAAAAAGGGGGGGGGGCATCTTGTCAAGAAGGTTTGAATAAACGAATGCTAGATGAGGAAAAACGAGATGGGGCAGGAAGGGGAAAAAACAGTAGGCCTACAGAAAGAGACAGACCCCGTCAGAAAATTGACAGCAGTGTTTTTGTTTTCCATCTGGGCCGCTTTTTTTTTTTTTGTTCTTGAAAGTTTATTTCACGGGAACTCTGGTCATGTAGAAATGTTTCCTACAGCAAGGAAATTAAAGCATTTGTTTTTATGGCACAGACAGATAGATATAGGAGATAACAGGCACATACATCGTTCCCTAGGCTAAGAAAAATAAGGTGCAAATAATGAAGTGAATTTTTCTTAGATTCCCACTTCTGTTTCGTCCCAGATAACTGTTACAAAACCAACATGTAAGATGCGACTGTGCATCAGATGGAAAAAAAAAGAGAGAAAAAATATGAGTGTAGATAATATTTCTGGATATTATCCAGTCTTTGAGAGAGTGCACATTAATGCGTTCAATACATCCTATTTCTCTCTGTGAACTTCTTTTTTTGAGGAGTGCTTTCCTTGTTACAAGACCGTTTATCAATGTGAAGAACATGTAGTCAATATTGGTCACTATTCAGACTAGTGCAAATTGATGTGAGGCAACATTCATTAGATTGCCATGCCATTCACATGGCTATTTGGCTGTGGATGACAAAGGTCGTCCTTGTTTCCCTAATAAAACTAGAGGGAAGTAAGTTTATTTTGTCACCATGTTCATATTTGCTCACTCATGTAACTATATCCTCACGAGCAAATTAATCAGGTCACGAGTGCAGTTCAGTGCCTAAAGATCAGGGAGGCTTAACAAACTGTATGGGTCACTGCTGTCTTCTTTTCCTTTTTCCTTTTTGTTTTCGTCACGTAATCTTGAGAAAAAGTCCGAGCCAGCCTGCTAGCCTTGAGCCTGAGCAAAAACTCAGCTGCCGGAGCAAATTGGCAGTTCCTGGAGAGAAATGTCTCACTCACAGATAAGAGCAGCGATAGCCAGAAAATGAACTTAATCAGACATGATGATCCTTGCCTTTTCCGCTCCCGTTTTCTTTTCCTTTTTTTTTTTTTTTTAAATTTTTAAACATGTTATTAGCATTTTAGGTTCGGTTTCCTCTTTCTATTCGTCATGCTTTATTTATTAAGTTAAAAAGCAAATGAAAGGAAAGAAG
>JBCAUA010789353.1:11510-14785 GCA_038406235.1 Peronia verruculata
AAAACTCAGCACCCCTTCCCCCACCCATCCCATTCCCTCCCCATAGGATTAAGCTCACAAAGACCCATGTTTTTTGGGGGGAAAAATGGTTTGTGAAATGTAAAAACAGGAAATATGAGGTCAAAATGCACCTTTCGGATACAATAATCAATCAATTGTTTTTAGGTCCAAATCAAAATGGCTCAGCAAAAAATGCTAGAGCAGAATACATAACACCTTTTTTTTTTTTTTTTACAGGGATCGACTTGAGCGCTGGGCTCATTATACCAACATTTTTTGTCTATGTGATATCTCTAGCCACAAATAACAAAGACTGGAGATCCTACCATGTATTTTTCAGGTTCAGGGAGATTTCTAACATCTCAGTACAATTAGAGGTTCCTCGCGTCGAGCTTACGAAAGGGATATGGCGCCAGGCGAAAGATAATAACGGTCAGCCGTTTCCCTCTCTTGAACTAGGCACTGCTGATGTAATGGCTGAAATCTCGCTCGAGTTTCTGCGTCTGTCTGTCTGGATCAACTTTTAACGATTATCCTCATCACTTTCCATTCCAATACCACCCTCATGACTTCAGCTTGTATTCAGTTTTGGCGTGTTTCATATACCGTGATCTTTCACATACATTGACTTATAGTCACTGTTTTAATTGGCTGACGGAATAAGTCGTCAATCGAAAAATATCATTTAGCTTTAATCTCTCATAATAAACAGTGACAAGGAAGTGATTACTTACATTATTATTTTTTTTTTAAACTATGCCGAAGATTCAATGGATTCGCTCCCTAAATGTGCAAAGATCAGTAGCGGGAGTTTCGTCATATTGTGTGAAGACTTCCAACATGGTGACAAAAGGTTCTTCAACTATTCCGATGATAAGCTTTGATGAGCTCTTGAATAAAGCAAGTCCGTTTCTTCGCTAGATGGGAACAAAAATGAGAGACCCAATTTCACCAACTGAAAGATACGTTATGATATTAAAGTAGGCTAATTTACTGTGGATTTTAACTAGATTGTTTGGCTGACACGTGGACCTAATAATGAAAAAGATGTTGTGCATATATAGATATTAAAAACAGTAGTTTATTTGGTCTCGTCTCCTTCACACTTGGTTAGAAGATTTATATGAAGTGGGGAACGAAGAACCCTTGGTAATGCCAAAAATCTAATTGAGTTGTCTCTGTGTGCAGAAAATCTACCCACACAATAACAAAAAGATTAAGAAGGAGAATATTAAGGAACAGAAAATTAAACAAAAAAGAAAAAAAAAAAAAGAGGAAGAAGAACGATGGGGAAAAGGAAAAAGGAGGCATTTAAATCTGAAAGTAATAAATAATGCCATTAATAATTTTTATAACGTTGAGGCAAAGAACAGGTCTAGCGTGTGATCAGACCGTGTGTGTCTGTGTCCCTATGGTCAGATTGGTGTTGAAACCATGTATTTAACCAAAAGTCCATGCTTTTTAACACACTCATTCAAATGCAATGCACATTTTCAAGGCCGTAAACGACACCACTTTATGTTGGAATGAAATATGCGCCATACTAACCACGGCAGTCGTCTACAGCAGTGCGCCGTGCTTGATGTGTATGTAAACTGTCCCTAGACTGCATGATTATTTTAATTCCACGATTTCTGTGGTCCACGAGAGATTGCGTAAAGTCGGTGTGTGTGAAAGAGGTCTTAGTCAATGGCCTTGTGTTTTACATCGAAGTTTTAGTGACGTTTACACTCAAATAAAAGACCATGAACTGTACTGTATATGGAGACTGAAAGGTTGGAGTTGTTTTTGCTAGTTTTCTTACTTTGTATTTCGCTGGGAATAAATAGGTATAAGAGCTGGCAAACTTGCTTGAAATCTGTTTTTACAACGAGCAAGTCAGTTTTGTATATTTCTCTGTGTTTGTAAGGTAGCTTTCACCATAACGTCTTTGGTTAGCTGAGTGCTGAAGTCACTGTGAATATGTTGTGGAAAGTATATACTTTTTTTTCCTTTATGCCTATGCTTTTCAATAAAGAACGTAAGTGTTTTTTTTTTTTTTTTCATCTTTTGTTTTTGTTGTTGTTGTTGTTCTTTTTGGTTTTGTTGTTGTTATTTTAGCCTTTTTTTTTCTCTTGCTTGTGTTTCAATGTTGGATTCAACCTGAAATGGTTAAATATCAAAGCCATTTAACCCTATGGCACATAGAGGAAAATTTCTTTTGACTAATGTATCGTTTTTACTTGACAATAGCCTGTATCTTTTTTTTAAAAAAAGAGAGGATAAATAAGCCAGTAATTAGCTGGCAAGTCTATGTCATTAATGATGAAAAAAGAGATATGAAAATCTATATCTATCAGGTCTGGGGAAATCCCTGAGTTAGTGATTTTTTAATTTTTGTTTGTTTGTTTTTTATACTTTACAACATTACGAACATTCGTATAAAACACAGGACAGTACAGTTGAACAACTTTTTCTACACCAGATTTCACTCCCTCAAGGAATGGTGTTTAATCAGAAATTCAAAATTATTATTATTTTTGTGTGTGCTTGTTTGTTTGTTTTTATTTTTCTAATGTCAAACATATATTTCCTCAGAATTCACATGAATTTTGCTTGACCGAGCGTCTTTCATAAAAAAGTTTGTCTTTAAGAACTTATTCCTGGAAAATGAATCTCTGTTCATTGCAGATGGCAAGTTTTACATTAAAGTGTCGAATTTCCAGACTGTTTCCATCCATCCCATTGTTTTTTTGGTTTACTAAGTCGTTGAATGCAATTATTTGCTAATTTGCAAATAAAATTCCACTGTCTATCTTTTTTAAAAAATGACTTGGTCTGCCACAGACCGTAATCTTCGCCACCCAAAATCGTGGTTCTCAGTCATGGGAATAGATGAACTAGCCTTGGCGTGACAGTCTGTGTCTATGCGGGGGCTTGGGAGGGGTGGATGGGGGGAGGGGGGGGGGGAAGAGACGTGGATTTAGGAAAGGCTAGGTGAGGCCTGAAGAAGAGAAGCGTTCAAGCATGAAAACTGAGAAGTTATTTCTTTCTTTCTTAAGTTCTTTCTTTTTTTTCCTCTCTCTCTCTCTCTCTTTCTTTTTTCCGTCTATCTGTCTCCTTTTCTTTCTTTGTTTTGTCTCTCTTTCTCTTTCTTTTTTCTCTTTCTGGTTTTCATTTTCTCCCCCTCTCTCTTGTTTCCATTCTTTTACATCCTCATTTCTTTCTTTCTTTCTTTCTTTCTTTCTTTCTTTCTTTCTTTCTTTCTTTCTTTCTTTCTTTCTCTCTTTCTTTCT
>JBCAUA010789464.1:0-14785 GCA_038406235.1 Peronia verruculata
TCTATCTATCTATCTATCTATCTGTCTGTCTGTCTGTCTGTCTGTCTGTCTGTCTATCTATCTATCTATCTATCTTTTTGATTGTTCCTTTTTTCAACACCCTTTGTGTCTGTCAAAAGTGACGTAATAAAACTGGTCACACACAATTGCCGTTCAGAAAGACTTGAATTTCTCACTGTGGAAAAGAACCAGTGATTTCTTAGCCTATGAAATAGGTCAAGGGGACATGAGAAGCCACCATGATCTTCAAGTGTTGCAGACCTACGCAAGAAGTCAGACCCCACAACAAAAAGTATCCAAATCATATTTCATGCACTTTGAACAAAGATCTATAAAGCCCAAATAGAAAGAAAAAAAAATCAGCCAGAGATTAACAGCCAAAATGTAAGGTGCAAGCAGCCATAAAATATCAATCTTGTGAAACAAAAATGGCATAATTATGTTCCTGTATATGCATACATCTTTTTAAAAATCTCACCTCTAAATAGATACTCTTGAAAACAACCTGAGTATTTTTCATTCTGTGGTCTTGAATTCATTACAGCAGTGACAGATCAGCGCACAGATGAAAAGATCTCGACATCTAAATCAACATTGACTTTGAGCCCCTTGGCTCTACACAAGTAAAAAAAAATGACTTAATATACAACCCCGAGTGTAATCTCTCAAGTTGGCTGTGAAACAGTTTAAATAAACTGGAGACAAAGTATCGCGCACACCCCATGCCCATTGTCTTTTTTGCCATGCAATGAATAAATAAGAAAGTAACTAAGCAAGTAAACAAATAAATACAAAATAAATAAGTAGATAAAAGTTTGTTTTTTTTTAATCCATTTACACTAACGAAAAAAAAAAGTGGAACTGAAAACTTCAGAAAACAATAAATTTTACAAAGTGACTATCTGGGCCGACTGTTACAATGAGGAAGCATAGGCAAATAAAAAAGTTGCATGCTATAGCAAAGGCGAAACAATTTTGTATCGGCTCGCACATGGGAGCGTCTGTTCGCACAGACAGCCAGAAAGAGGTACATCAAATAGGCCCAAATATACTTCCACGTCTAGTTTCGACCAAGAGGTCCAAAAAGTCGGCGTTAAAATTTAAACATGTGCGTTTTTCACAGCCATGAATCAGTAGGTATGATGTATTAGCTAATCAAGGTGATCCGACTTCGTCCACACCCCTCACCCCCCCCCCCTCCGCTCCGCCCTCATACCAGGCCACCAACCCATGGCCATGTTACTTGCCGCCGAAGAAGCGTTGCCCTGGGAGGATTTCTTGTCTTGAAGCAGGAGGGTAATTTATTGGCTGCCTGACTACAAGTGGCCGTATAATTCAACGTCAAAGGACTCGGTTCTCTGTTAGGTGACAAGAAAAGGACATTATTAAATATATAAATTCTCTTATCAAAAGACCTGGCCTTCATTTTTATTCGCGTTTATGTATTTTTGTAGGTCATTAAAGATTTACAGGCAAAATCTGTGCGGTGAATCTTCAGACATTAAACTCTGCATTCTGTGACGTCAGTATGTGCACGAGGTCGTGGAATGGGCTTAGCCTGATTTAGAGTTGAATGTCTCTGTGACCTTCCAGGTTAAAACTGAAGTACGACAGAGTGAAAAGTACGTTTTCACCAGAATGAAATGATGAGATTGTCCTGAACTTCAACCACCTAGAAACTTTATTATATTCACATGAACAATCATTTCATACTTTGTATCCCACCACGTGGCCAATGGGAAGGCGTTTCGCAGATTATTTCCCCTTTCCAAAAGCGAGATTTGTGTAAAGGGAGATCATTTTCACCAGACTTTTACTTCCCTCTGCCAGACAAATGATGTGTTCAGCAAGCAGTGTAAAGAAGAAAAAAAATCGTTTTACTTCTTACCATTCAAACGACTGATTGCCCCCCCCCCCCCCCAAAAAAAAAATTGATAAAATTATAACAATAAGAAGAAAACAGTCTCTTTACGTCATATATATATATTTTTTTTTTTTGAATTTTTCATGGTGTATGTTTCAAGCAAAGGGCGCAAACGTGATTTTTTTTCTCTTTACACTGCTTATTCAATCTCTCTTTTGTCTGGTAAAGGGAAATAATAGGACTGAGCACAACGATCTCCCTTTGCATGGTTGCAAACTATTAGTTGTAATACTAACTGCCTGTGATAAAGTACATCTTGACATATATTTTGTTTTAATTACATCTGGGTGTCATTAATACCATGGTTTCCTAAATGCACCCATCCCCGTACTGATCAATCAATGTTGTCTCTTACAGACCATCCAAAAACAAAGTAAGGAAAAATAAGAATAGGGGTGTACTTCTCAGAATCAAAAACAGCGAAAGAAAAAAAAAGACTAAATGATAAAGCATCTATATACACAGCAGAAATGCCATATCTAGTTACTAGTAATTGAGACTCGTCCGATCTTCATCCTTCGGTCTGCTGGATTCAAATCGGTCAGTATATTTTCGGCTTTAGGCACAGACGACGGACGATAGACTAGGGTTCTAGACAAAGCCTTGACTAGATTCTAAGCACCGGCACACCTGACACCGTATTTTATCAAACAGGTGAGCAATTGTTACTCATTCTGTAAATATGTCATTCAGAATGGCCAAGAAAACCACCAAATACTGGATGGGACAAAAGAGTCAGAATTACTGGCTGATATTCTCTTGAAGATCTTTAGACGACGTGCTTTTTTCTCCGTCATTAACACCAAATTAGATCGAGTCACACAGTCACTGGGCTCGGATTCGGAAAACACAGACGTTGAAATCTACTAATTCAAGCTAACAATAATTTTTTTTTTTTTTTTTTCGTTTCCGACTGGAAAGCTACGCAATCCTTCTTACGTGCATAAATCGTTCAGTCTTAAGAAAGAACGATTACCTAAGAAAACGTACAATAGGCACAGAAGAAATTTTTAAGTAGAAATTTAGAGCTAGAGAAAATTTTGTCCACACATCGGCGTCTAAGTTTCCTTTTTGTCTGATTTTTAACTGCCAAGGTTTATTAACTTGCGTGACGTCCCCCACCCCCCCCCCCTTTTTTTTTTACGCCATCTTAGTACATCCTACCAACATTTACATATTACCAAACGTTTGACACCACAAAGACGAAGTCCAAGTTGCCGATATATATGCAGAATCTGTCAATGAAGACGTTTTAGCTTGGCAAGGTACAGTATTGGTGGCCGACCAATGGACGTGTGTTTGGGTTACCAGTAAAAGGAAGACAGTTATCAGTGGACTTGACAAATACAAGGACACATATCTCACTGTTGTCTCCTATCCTTCTGTCTTGTTGTCCTTGCTTCTGTTGCTTACCTTACATTCTACATACGTCCTTCTACTTCCTGGTGGAGGTTGTCTCGCTCTGTTGTTGCTGTTATTTTGTTGTTGTCGTTGTGATTATTGCTCAAACTAATTTTGTTGCCGCTGTCATGGATTTTTTTTTTTTTTTTAATGTTATTGTTTTCGTCGTGTCATTGCCGCTATCATCACTTAAAAACGAAACTTTTTAGAAAGCAATTTAGTGATTTGGTAGCTATAGAAGTTCAGAGCACATTTGAAATGTACATATTTGTTCCGTTCCTCCAACTTTTTAATACTATCCTGAGAAATGTCCGACAGCGAAAATATAAAAGGAGGATAGTGGACATTTGATAAGAGGATAGGAAATGGTACAGAGAATGGGTCTGAACATCTTGTTTATTGACTGACGGCTGATGTGACGTTTATAAGAGAAGAAAACTTTATCATGGATTCGCTGGGTGGGTCGTTTCTGACAGATTATTTCCACTTGATTCTCGACGACTAAACTGTAGATAGAAACAAAATTAGGCTTTCTCATCCTCATACTGGAGTTATAACATGTATTTGTATTTAAACAAGACTTGCTAGTGATGATTAGTGTGCTTTTATGCGGCGGCTACGCCCGTGGTCGTGCTCTAAGGCGTCTTGCTGTTCAAATAGGCATCATAAATGTTAAACACCAAACACACAAGGGGACAAACATGAACATTCCTATATAGGCTTAGACACAGAAGTCCACATCAAACAAATTAAGAACTGCAAAAAGAAGCTTTGTTAAAAAAAGAACTGGTTTGTATTTGCATTGTGGAAATATTTTGCGAGTATGTTAATAGATTGTAAATCACTTAGAGCCTGTAATTACGGGGATAAGCGCTATATAACTACTCTCTATTATTATTATTTAGAAAATGGATGCACATTTCAGACCTGCCTGGGCTATACATATTTGCACAATCTGTCACATTCACGTTTTCTTGCGAGAGCAAGCCGGTAGTATGGTAACCCTCCGGGCCACTTGTAATGATCATACACCATTACTGCAGTGCCCCAAATTAAACCAATCAATCTTCTGTCTTATGATTCATTAACACTTCATTAATTGGACTGAGATGTATATCATCGTAATGAAATTTATCTGTAATGGATCAATTGAATGGGTAAATTGTCTAAGATGTCTTTTGGTGGTGGTGTTCTTTTATTGTTGTTTTTTTTTTTTTTTTCTTGTAGCTGTTGCTGTTTTTGTTTTGTTTTTGTTTTTGCTGTTGTTTTTTGTTTGTTGATGTTGTTGTTTTTGTTGTTCATTTGTATTTTTATTTCTTTCTCGTACCTGTTATTGTAAAATGACAATTTTATTTGTCCTCAAAAACAAATGCCTTTCACACTTTACAAGTATAGTGTGTTTTAAAACACTATACAATGTAATATTCGACCACATAGGTGTGCACCCACACATTCACACTAATACACAAACTCACACACACATACACATACATACACCACACATGGCGTTAATAGCACCAGAAGAAGGCAACCTCCCCCCCCCCCCCCAAAAAAAATAATTGTGATTTGACTAGCGTATTCGCTAACGGGAAATAAATACTCTTTATAATCTCATTCTCCATTCGTTATCCCTCCATTCGTGCACCTCTTTCAAAACATTTCAGATGATTATAACGTAGGCACGTACTTTAAGTATTTCTGTTATTTCAGTGTTTGGGTGGTTTTGTGCTGTCTTTCACCTGAAGGTTCTCGGCTTGTAAACATCATGTGAATATTTTGTTTCCTATCAAAGTCTTTATGGATTTTGAAGCTGTACAACCCTGCTATTTTCATCCAGTAATTTTCATAAGTAATGCTTTGTTTTGGTTTGCTTGTTTGTTTGTTTGTTTGTTTTTTCTTTTTTGTTTTTTGCTTTAAAGGGAGATGGGGTCAACAGTGAATACTTTAGAACTTTTAGCTTTGAACTCAAATTTCACAACTTTTAAATTGTTTATTTAGCATCAAAAGTAACACACATGAACTTCAACCTGTTTTGCATCAATTGCCCAGGTTTGCTGGATGGGTCCATCTTCTTGAGAAAGTTACGCTTATTTTAGTGGTACACCCCGCCCTCGCGGACCCAGTCCAATCTTCAACAGTGCAGGGCTCTAGTATTGCTATTTATTTATTGCTATTTTATTTGACGAAATAGACAAACTAATTGCGGCAGCCATAGCAACTACCCAAAAAAGATTTTCCTAATACATATTTTGGCTCATACATAAAGAAATTAGGGCGAAAAAAAAGCTTGAAGAGAGGAAACGGCTTAGAGAAACAAAATTAGTTTATTTATATGACACCCTTTCTTTATTTCAGTACCACAGGTCAGCAGTAAAGCTGGAAAGAAAAATTGCCCAAGTGTGAGTAAACTCTATGACCCAGACAGGAATTCCTCACAAAAACAAGCTTGTAAAGGTGTCTTGTTAACTTAGGAACAGGGTGAAATATGCTACAAGAATCACTGACTTGAACTGGGTTTTATTGTGTATAAAAGCATGTGAACTGACTTTTATTTCCCAGAATATGACTCCAAGGTGTCTGTTCACTTTTCTCTCTTCTTGTTGACGTGTACACGTATCTTAACGTGTTTGACAGTTATAACCCTAATAATTGTACCAATGTGTCGTTAAACCCCAACACATACAAACAAACAGTCACTCCCTATCTAGTTGTAAAAGTGGTCTGGGTACAGATTTACAATATACGCAACAGGATTATATTGACTGGGGTTGAGGTAGGGCTGGCAGTGCAAGCATCACGGTGACTAACCAAGCTGCTTCTAAGTCCCTTCTTATTCAGCATCCGAGAATATTTCATTCACAGTGAAACGTAAGTATGTATAGTAATGAAATGTGTAACTTATTCAAAATAAATAGCTGTAGAATCATTATGTTTTGTTTTATGCATATCTCAATGTGTAAGGCTTACTTATGTCATTCTATTGTAAATAATTTTATTCCTTTCGTTACATAACCATGTTGCAAACTATTATGGCGCTTTATTGTGGAGAAAAAGACCATTAACGTGATGTATTTTTCACGCCTGTGTTACTACAAGTTATATATATATATTTTTTTTTTAATGAATTATTGAAGTTGGGACAATTTTACAAAACTAACATTTTCTGCTGCTGAGCCCTCCGCCATGCCCAGCAACATATGTCACGTCTCAGCGAACAACTTTTGGGCAGGGGTATCAGTTACCACTGGGACAGGCCAACTAAGTTAGCAATGGTAAACGCCTGTGGCCCAGGGTTAGATGTCTATCTTCTGTACAGTTCTGGCTCTTTAGACCGTTCAATCGCCAAAAGGCGTACGTAACATGTTATAAGTCACAGGTGGGAAGTGATAAAGGTAGTATTGTGGCATAGTCCTGTGGATATCATTCTTGAAACCATTTATTGGGAAACCGAGGTCCCGAGACAAACCAAAAGGAAAGTAGGGTAAAGAATGAGTCCACTGTCCTCAGATATTTCGAAGAGACGTCAAACCGGATTAGAATGAGGATCAGCAGCAGTGGGTAGAATCATTACTGCAAGAACTTAAACAAGCCTGTGCTAAACATTCGCCTTCTTCGGCTGACAACAGATGAGTGGAAATGCAAAACTATATGGAACGGCTGGCTTGTCACGGAATGATAAAGAGAACACAGGACAGAGAACTTGAGATTGTTTGTAGAGAACCCATGCTTGACTGGGGGTGAAAAGATTAATATTGATTGAAATCAATTTTGAGCATGTAAACATATGTTTATTTTGATTTTTAGAAAAAATTATCGTGATGTAAAAGACTGAAATGGTATAACACATTGGTTAATTTTGAGCGTGTTTTCCACACACACACACAAAAGTAAACACAGTCAGGTGTTAACATCGAGCTCACCTGTTGTTTTGTTGTTCTTTTTTCCTCTTGTTTTTGATGCTGTAGCTGTATGTATTTCCGGAAAGTGAAGGAATTAACATTCACCACAGCTCAGCTGCCGTTGACCTACTTTTCGCACTGTCTTACACGCGCCTGGCACGACATCGTCCAATGAATGCCTGCAATGGCACGCTCTGTGCCAGATTATATTGACCTGGCGGGTGAACGCCCAAAATCGTGTTTTGGGCCGCCTCGATTCTTTGTCTTACTGTAAAAATCTAAAGAAGGTGACTCTATAGATCTTTGAGGCCTAGAAACCATCAGGTCATCGGTCAAGCAACAGTTTTGCCAAGACAACTAGACAATAATGATGAGCCACAGGTGTCCTCAAAGTCGCACAGCGAAGCAAACCAGAGAGAGCGAAATGGACGAGAAGTGTGCGGAAGAACGTTTTTTTTTTTTTTTTCAAACATTGTTGTAATACCGTACCAGATTGGAG
Organism: Peronia verruculata; assembly: GCA_038406235.1. Lineage (NCBI taxonomy): Eukaryota > Metazoa > Mollusca > Gastropoda > Systellommatophora > Onchidiidae > Peronia > Peronia verruculata. The sequence goes on from JBCAUA010789464.1 coordinate 7,724, forward strand.
AGTCCAACTTCGTCTTATGAGTTAATGTCATCAAATTTTATTCCCAAAGAAGACCACGGTATCTTTTCATTCCATATTTCGCAGGAATGCTCACGGTCCTTTCTTTATGTGAGCACGGCGTGGTTTCGTTTTAGAATGTTAGAATGTTGGAACTTTTTTTATGTGTGGTTGTGTGTATGTGCAAGAGGATGATGTGCAACTGAATGTATGATTAATAATATATTTAACATTATGCGTAATTTTTACGATTTGTTATGATTTTGAATCTAGCTCGTTTTTTACTTTTTACCAAAAAAAAAAAAAAAATTGTTTGTGGGAAATAAAGTTATCTTATCTATCTTATCTATATCTATTCCATCTTGCAAAAAACGGTTATGTGCGGATGAAGAGAAGGGAAAAATGGTGTTGAAGGAGTCGGCGTATGATTTTGCAAATCTTTCATGAAAGACATTGTAATCTAATCCTTGTATTATTTTAGTTTGTTGTACAACAAGTGCTGAGGTCAGTTAGATAAAACAATGTTGGCGGTATTTTGTTGTGTAAAAGAGCGTCAATCAAAATTTAATATGAAAAATGATTTTCCTCAAAATCAAACAGCACGACCGTTTTTCATAGATTTTTTGTTCGTTTTTTTTTTTTTAAGCTTGAATTTCCTAAAGGACACACACACACACACACACACACTAGTTTGTTTTCCAGAAAGACACAATAGCAGAACATGATCCAGAGTACTTTGGGGGTTTTATGTAGCTAAAATGCACTTTCCCACATTTTCTTTTAAAATATAGTCACTTTTTTTTTTTTTTTTCACAAATCTGAGAAACAGTGAGAAATGTGCTTTTACAATAAATTTTCTTTCACAATGAACTTGACACCTGTTTTCAAATAAACTGGGGAAATGTGAACGAGATATTCACACGATACAATGAATTCCTTTACCATTTTTTTTTTTTTTTTCATAAAATTGATAGCAGCCTCAGTTGTATGTTCGGAGTTTTGAAAAAAAAAAAAATTGCATTTTAACATATGTTTGATTTTGTTAGCCAACGTTTATAGACAAAAGTCACTTGAAAGGCTGTGCACACTTTGCGATTTGGAGCAGTTTCGACGTGTACACACAATCTTTTTTTTTTTTTTTATTTATTTCAACTGATTTGTAGGTATCATGCCCCCTGTTTATTTCTCATTAATGATAAGCCGCCAAAGATAGTGACAGAATCTTAAGATACCAGTTTAGAAGGTAAATCAGCCACGAGAAAGGGAACTTTCTAATCATGCTATGACAGGAGGGCGTGTGACTGCAAAGGTTAAGATCTGAAAAACAAAATCCATTGTCATTACGCTGAAGGTAACATTACGGTTAATTATCAATGATTTTATCACATTTTCTGAAACAAAACAAAAATAAAATCAGTTTCCCCACTTCCGTGAGAGAAAAAAGGGCATACGTGTATAGAAATTTATTGACAAAGAAAGTATGATATTTGTATGTTCAATATATAAATGTTGGACTAACTATAGACTGATCTTGTAGTTTTGAAAAGTATCGAAAAGCATATTCTGACTTATGAAGCTGATGACAGTGTGTACTTATATCTATACCGTTTATGAACAGAAAAAGTTCCCTGGCTCCAGACTCACTTTAGGGGTGCAATAATCAGTGAAGAGTGAACGTGTGAGAAAGTTTGAATCAAAATTTAAACTCGACGTTCAGTGCATTAGCAGTTCAAAATACATGCCACAAAGTATGCACCTGTTTAATTCAACATTCTCACAGCCCCAGTAATGGTGACAGAACAACTAACTGTCGCTTCTCCCCCCCTCCCCCCCTCCGACGTTTTTATTTTTGTTTTCTACTAGTATAAATGCAACTGTGCCAGTATACCTGAGCTGAGGAGGCGCCCTGCCCGTGAGATTAGGCGTCTACCTCTCGATGACATTGTGAAAGTCAAGGGTTAAAATCTTACAGAGGCATGAGAAAGATTTAGAACTTTTTTTTTTTTTAGCAGTGACTCAATGGTTCCTTTATTTTTTTAGTGACTGAGTGCTTTGGGGAGACCGATATCTTGCCTTCTCAGATAATGATGGATATATTTTTGAAGTCCTCTGCATAAGTTAGGTATCTAAAAGAACCCTTGGCAACTAAAAGTCAGACGAAGAGAAGACGGAAATACAGACGTATGGGCAAAATTGCTCAATTCCAAATTCTACCCAAACTCTTTTTCACTAAATTGAACACTTAAGGCCGAAATAATCTAACGTCTATGTATAATACTATTGAAAGGCATTATTACATAATGAAGAGAAATGCAAGAGAAAAGCTGCGTACTTTCAAACATTGCAAATCTCTTTCGTCACCTCTTTCATGTTTATGAATAGCTTTGTTCCGACCAAGTAAACGGCTGGAAATCCCTGTCTAACTTAGTAGGACTGTCCAAACACTCTTAACTGTTTACTATCACTGACATAGAAAAACTGGTGACAATAGATTGTTGTCGGATCTCGTGGTGGAGCGGTAACAAGTATTAGTGAGTGTTTTACAAACTCTTCGTCTGGGATTTCTAGGTTTTTGAGTAGTTGAATATGAACCTAGGCGTCCCTATAAACAGGCCAGGTAACCCGATTCATTTGAAGGCTGGCAATAAATTGTGGCCTTAGAATAAAAACTGTTCTAACATAGTTTGGACACTTTCATTCTGAGACGGCGAAACTTCGGAGAGTGAAACTCATATCGTGTGACGTGTTGAACTCAGAATGCATGATGCTCACAGATTTGGCAGCCATTTCTCAATTTGGCTATTGTTATAAATATGCTGATATATTTCTCATTTTTGAATGCGATGAATTGTTTTCATGTCATTGATCTGTTTAAATTAATTATTGTCTCATTTTTGCCAAGTTATGATTTGTATAAATAAAATTTTGTTAAGGTCAACAATTTGGCCTCTTGTTACAGATTTTTTCTAAACGGTGTTTTGAATCTGATGATGTAAAACAGTCAGCCTTCAATGCCTACCGCGGGTGTTCGTATTGAAACTTCTGTTCTGATTCTGTGTGTTAGATCTAATGAGTTGTGTCAGAGGAAGACAAAGATTTGAATATTGTCCTACTGGGAGTTGTGCACTTCTGTTACATAGAGATCAAAGGAGAAGGGCACGGCTACACTAAAAGTCATGGCTTTAAACAAGATTGTTACAACAATCTGATGATGAACGGTCATGATAACGATTTTGGTGACTGGTCTGACGAAGAAACTAGTAGGTTGGAAAATCTGGCTAATAATAATAATAATACTATATCAAGTTCTCCATATTTATCATCATTTGCTTCTTTTTATGGCTTTGATTAGTTCCGGGTAGACAATCATAAGATATTTTTATAAAATGATATTGATGATAGTGATGATGGTGATAATGATGATTTTCCAACCACAAGAGTAGTGCTCGGATTAAGAAAACCAACCCTGAAACATACCTTGTAGGACATCGTTTTAATCTTCCCGGTCACAGTATAAATTATAATAATATGAGGATTTCCGGTCTGCAGTCGGGCTCACCAGAGGAACTTTTGGAGCTGGAGTCTAAATGGATATGGATCCTAAAGTGCCATTCAATTTATGGAGGACTGAATAGAGAAGAAACCTTTTTACGAAATCTCCGTTTTAGCAGTAAGTGTATAGCTAGTTATCTGCCCACTCTTTATTCATTTTTCCATCCATGAATATTATGCATGTTCTTTAAGAAGAGATGCATCGAGGTCTTCCTGTTCACGCCTATGCATTTGGATTGTTATTTTATTGTGCATGTTTTAGGGTATTCCTGTAATTCACTCTTTCGTGTTAGACCGGACGATTTTGGCCATATGACGTAATCAAAATGAGATCACAGATTCTTTCTAAAGGAAAAGACAACGCAATTATCGGTGATGTCAAACCTAGAGATCAACATTAAAAAGCTATACAAAGCAAAGGAATAAAGAAGACTGGAAACTGAAAAATCTTACATATTTGCCCATTACATATCACAAGATGTCATTATTCTGACTCTAAAAATATACTATTTCATTTCTTTTGAGAGGACGTTGAAAACCCTCCCGTACACAATAAGCAAGTCATTTCATAGATATTTTCTTCCGTACACAGCAATATACAATTTACATTTTTATATGTTTACTTTGTTGCCCTGAAGAAGGACCAATTTGGTTCAAAAATTTGGCATTCACTTTCAACACCAAGAAGAAGTTATTTATACGTGTTCTTTGCTTTCTTTTAATTGTTTAGTTAGTTGCCAGTTGGACAGTCTTTTTCTTTTTTATAAAATGATGATGATGATGGCGATGATGATTTTCGGTGATGTCAAACCTACAGATCAACATTAAAAAGCTATACAAAGCAAAGGAATAAAGAAGATTGGAAGCTGAAAAATCTTACATATTTACCTTATTAACATTTCCTTTCGTGTACAGCAATACCCTATTTAAATTTTATATCTTTTTATTATTGCCCTGAAGAAGAGTCAAGTTGACTCGAAAATTTGGCAGATATTTGACCATCACAATCAAGATATAGATTTCTGTGTTATTTGTTTTTCTTGAATTGTTTTGCTAGTTGCGGTCTAACAGTTCTGTTATATTTTTATAAAATGATGACGATGGTGATGATGATGAATCAACAATATTCGAAAATTTTTGGGGTTAAATAATTTTTTTTTTTTTTTTTAAATTTCCACTTAATAACTCTCCAGATTGTTATTGTTTCTTTTCTTTCATACAGTGCAACCAAATTTTTTAAAAAGTTCAATTTTTCTCTATGTCCTGTTGATGAACTAAATAGGCTCTTAAGTTTAATACTCAAACAATGTTTTAATTTCCATCGTATTAATTGATCGCACTTGTAGTTCGTCTATTTAGAATCTTTTACTGGTTGACTGTCCAAATGTCCTTTGAAATATTTCTATAAAATGAAGTTGATAGTGGGCTTGGTGCATTAATATTATTATTATAAATTATTTTACTTGTCCCGAAGAAAAACCAAAACACTTTTTAAAAAATTGGTCAGTGTTATCACTTTGTTCAACTGGAAACTTTCTGCAGATGTTTGTTTGTTTGTTTGTTTGTTTGTTTGTTTGTTTTAGTACTACAGGTGTTTTTTGGCTGACAAACAGCTCGCCATAAATGTGAAACATTTCATTAAAGATAAAGTGATACTTTTGATCTTTGATTATTGCCCCGACGAAGAGCCAAGTGGGTTTGAAAATTTGCCAGAGATTTAACCATCACAATCAAGTTATAGATTTCTGTGTCGTTTGTTTTTCTTGAATTGTTTTGCTAGTTGTCGGTCTGACAGTTCTATTATATTTTTATAAAGTGATACTTTTGATCTTGATGATCTCGATAGTATTAAACGAGCGAACATAAACTCAGTTTCAGTAAAAGTTTTCTTTCTCTCTTCCGATACCCCAGAATAGCATAACATACGGATATGTGTCGTGTAATTATCGGTGTTGATTAGATTTGCAACCATAAGAGGCTATCTGTGTAAACCATCGGTTGTAACCTAACACGGAGCAGGAAGTACAAAATAGCCTTGGTCAGTCAGTTAGTGTCCAATGCTCTAATTTAGTCCGTCGATGACCAGTGGTTAGAGGGCCCATCCCAGGCCAGCTTGTTAAGCTTCTTAATTGATGTTCCTACCTGGATCATTACCTGTCATCTGCTTAATTGGCTGGTTTATTAAGACAGATGGGGACAGGTGTGTTTCTCCCGTGGTCTGTGGGTGTGTCGACAGAAACGTGTGTCTGTGTGTGTGTGTGTGTGTGTGTGTGTCTGTGTCTGTGTGTCTGTGTGTCTGTGTGTCTGTGTGTGTGTGTAAGGATGTGTTTGTAATCACGACTTTGTATAACCAGAAACAATTCCGGCTTTGATTATTTTTTGGCCGAAAAGTTAAGCGCTTGTCTCTCTGTGAAAATGTCGCTGGTTCAAATCATAATGAAAAATGAGACATATTAACTGCCTGCCCAGTTTGGAAATAGAAACGTTCTAGGTTAAATTTTGAATTTGGATATATTACTCGGACATTAGCGTCTCCTTCGCTTCTTCATCCGAATTTTAATTGCCAAGGCTCTTTAATGTGTGTGACATACATAAAAGATCTAAATAAAGCAACTCATGAACTATTGTCAGAACCTTTAATCAGAACACGGCCACTGCCTCATTTGATAGCTTGCTGGGTGAAGACCGTATTTTTAAAAAGCACCGATGCATTTTGTTCATCTCGTAACTCCGTTTCAAAGCCGTTCGATTAAGCGAATCTTATTCTGTTTTCAAGGAAAAGTAACCTAACAGGGAAGTTTTTTGAAGGCGCCAGCGAAAAACTTACTAAGCTGTCACAAGCCCACATCGTTCTGTTTTTGTTTGTTCATCTACTCGTATCTCAGTTCTTAAACTTGACGACAACTTTGCTGTCAATGCATGATGTAATGGTCGCGTGCCTTGGCTTTGAGAAAATAGACGAGAATTAATTATTATTTTATTTTGTTTTAAAGTAATTACTTTTAAGGTTTTTTTTTTTTCGGGGGGAGGGGGGAGGGGCTTATATATCATAAATATAATAGGGAGCAAGCTCTGAGGAAATGTTGAGGACTGGAGATATTAATTCCTAATTCTGTCTTCAAAAGTTCGGGTTGTTGGGATTTTGTATTGTCGCACAACATGGCAATTCTTTAGTCCATACTGTTAAAGCGGCGGATGAGCGTTTGAGCAGTTTTAAATTATGGAAATCAGTGGAACATCCTCTATTTTTACTCCCAGATCTTGGCCTCTGTGACTTAGATCTCGTCACAAGAGAGAGAAAGAGAGAGAGAGACAGAGAGAGAGAGAGAGAGAGAGAGAGAAAAGCTTTGATGACAAGATTGATTTGGAGGAAGAGACAGCCTTGATTGACCCTAACAAATGAAATAAAATTGTAAAATAAAATAAAACAAGTATCTGTCTGAGTAATGTTTTCAAGTCTTTCCCGCGAGAGGGCTGTCAGTCATGTCTACAGACTTACGTATGCGTTTGAAT
>JBCAUA010789575.1:0-14784 GCA_038406235.1 Peronia verruculata
CTTGTCACATCATATAAACAAAGCCACATGTGAGCAATGTTTCCTAGGTCATGTGATTTTGAAAAAAATACCTAATTGCTCTTCACTGGTACATGTATCCCTTTTATTATAAGATTTTCATTGGGTCATTCCATAACATAAACAGAGAATGAGCAGCAACAATTTTTGCCCAACTCAACAACTGTATAAACGGTACCGTGTAAAAATTGATTTCACAATAAGTCAAAAACACAATGTCATGGCAGGAGAAAAAGACGAGATTTACTGACAACGAGAAACCCGAATCTGAAAGCCGACGCTACGCTACTGTTGTTTTTCGTGATAATCTAGACTGAGATCTAGACTAGATCTTCAGTGCCGATATTTCGAAACGGGACGAGCGACTCCAAAATTATTACAATATGTTGATATCCAGCCTTGATTTTGATATGATTAGGCCTAGTACTATTTTAGCGGGCTAAGCCTCGCACTAGATCTAGATCACTCGCCTGACGAGAGCGGCTAGGCCTAGGCCTAAATTTGCTCTTCGAAATTCGAAAGTTGAAGAGTGTGGTCCTGCCTAATAGGCATACAACTACAACCAATCCTAGGCCTAGATCTGTCTATCACGAATGTCGGTATTGTGAAGCTAAATGATGAAAAAAAATATATATATATATACATATATAGATCTATATATTTTCTTAAAATTTATTTATTATTATTTTCTCCTTCTTTGGTAGAATTCGCGTAAAAGATGCGAAAATTAATAAAAGTTGCAAAAATCTGGAAAAATCGCGCAGTGCTCAAATTCGTGCAAAAGTTGCAAAAACGAATTTCTGCGGGGCCAGCTAAATCTACACCTGGCTAGCATTGTCTGTAATGATTAGCAGGAAAAACCTCAGATGTAATAAGATGACAACAGATAAGCAAAACTGTGATAAAAATGACATCATAAACATTCAATTTAATCATCCTGTCCAAGAGGTGAGAAGATGGTTTATCTCATAAGTATTTCCATCATTCAATGCCATGGGCTATAAATTCTTTAAGGCCCTGGCAGCTTTCAAGACAGAAGAATGGTAACATCCCATAATAAAATTGAAAGGAGTAGAGACTTTTTTACTTTGTTATGACATCAGGTGTGCTGACTAAACATTGGCTTTTGTCCTCAGAGAGAGCAGAGCAGAAAAAAAAAAAGACTAGATGGTGAACTCTAATGGCATTGTGTGCAGCTTTGACAGTCAATATTAACAATGGTCGTAAACAGGATGTTGGTTCACACTGGAAGCAGAATTTAAAGATGGTCTTTCCATAATACACACAATGTATTCTTAACTTTCAAGATGTTCCCATGTGGATATCAATCATTGAGGATTGTAGAGAGATTCAATATGACCTTGAACAGACAAATTCTACGCAAAGTTAGATGTAAACAGAAGTTTACCACATCAAAACTCAGGCCAATCCAAGCAGGCCGACCAATACGATTATTATACAGTGCCAGGTCCAATCTGGCAACTTCAAAGATGTCCAAGGTTGAGGCCAAATCTCCTTTGAAAAACTGGCAAGCTTTCCGAGCCTCTGCCCAGGTCTTGGGCTGGTTGATGACTGAGTAGCAGGTAGTCCTGTAGCGGAAGAAGTTGGTTGGACAGGAAGTTTTGGATGGAGGGGGTGTGGTGGTGGAGGAGGATGCTGCAGTGGAGGCCACAGGAGCTGGGGAAAAACAGGAACAAAATGTGGCAGATTAAGTGAGCTATTTGTCAACTTTTATCAGTCATTTCACAACTATCTGAAGATTTTAATTTTTAAAAATTTTTTTAAGGTTTTGAGTTACTAATGCTAGCCACAATCATCAATACACAGGTAAAACTTAACTAAACAATGATTGTTTTGTGTCATTGAATGCTTCAATGTTGTAATGCCACATATACATGGCATGTCATGTTAGTCTGTTGTAAGCCTACAGTTACGGTAAATTCCCTCAAAACAACTAAAAGTGACATACGCCGTTGCAGAATGTCAGTGACTATATGAGTATGCCTTAACTACTGGTGAGTCTTTTTATCAGTGCTGAATATTTGATTGAAAACAAGACAATGTGAAAACAAAGTGTGAGAGGCTTTATGAGATAAAATCATATATCAGCAAACGACAAGTAAATGTTTTCTTTAGGGTGTAATAGTTCACTGGACAGTCTAAAAAGAAACTGGATAAACCACGGACAGGTAAGTAAGGTTACTGATATCATTCAGACATCTTTGACACTATAGGTGAGTAATTTTCTTCATACTGGATATATGTGATTGAAATCATGACAAAATTAGCACAAAATGGAAGAGACTAGACAAGGTAGTTATGAGTAATGATGACCTCTACATCTGCGGTTCCCGTTTTTGAAATCGCAACCCCTTACCCAAAAAGCTTGAAATCCACATGACCCCTTACAATCAGCAGTTTAATTAACATCTTATTCTCTATATTGGAGCGGGAAAGAAAAATTTCACCAAAAGAATGTGTTCAAGATCTCTTGTAATAATTTTTTTTTTTAACAAAGGCTACGCGACCTCAACATCCCCCCTCCCCCACTCCCGCCAAAGCTTTGTAACCCACTCAGAGGTCACAACCCATCAGTTGGAAACCCCTGCTCTTACATACTGAACATACTAGTGCAAGGATAAACAAATGGAGATACCATGTGGAAAATTACAAGAAGTACAATCACAACATAAGTTTGTCTACAGACTTCATTTACATATTTTCTTCACACTGAAAAATTGATAGCATTAAAAAAAAAAAAAAAGAGTAAAAAATGCTGTATTTCTGGATGAAACATTATGACATAACAATCTGTCTCTCCTTACACTACAAGTAAACAGTTTGTTTACCACTGAATACTGACCAGAGAACCTTACTCCAGATTACACTAACAACAAGATAGTTTCCAACACTGGCCTTGCAAACACATGGCAGGCTCAGCTCATTTTATAGCATTTTTTATTCAATTAATAAATTACATTTGTTTCATACCCAGGGTAAATGAGTTGCAAGTCGCGCCAGGTGAGTTCAAGTTACAGCCATTTTTTACCGTTTTTCACTATTTTCCAACAATGATATCAAATTTTTTTTTTTTTTTTTTTTCAGATTAAAAAAAGGTTAAATTGACATTTTGTGGGGAAAAAAAAAATAGTATCTTAGTTGGAAAGTTGTTGAAAACAACCAAAAACAGCCGTATATCTTCATTACCCAGAGCGACTTCCGACTCATTTGCCCTGGTCGCAAATATAGAACACATATTTTGACCCCCTGTCCTTTCAGAGATTGTGTCCTCTGAAAACAAAAAATGTCAGCTTTGCTTAAAGTCAGCAGTTTTTTTTCAGTCCCAAGAGTTTGATGTTAAACAGATTCCACTGTATATTTATAAATTGCAGGTAGTGAAGATGAAAGAAAAATAAAGGAAGATTATTGCTCATCATTATTGCATCACCTCTGTGTCCATTAATGATTGACAGGTAGTTCAGGAAACATTTTAGATATGAATGCTGTAGGAGCATTTAACTATCAGACAGAAAACACTTGCTGACCTTAAAATACAAGTGTTATGTTAATGCTTTTGTATGCTTTTGACAGACTCTTTGAATTCAGGAAAATTCTGTCAAATAGAGAAACTTGTCAGCACCTAGTGTCAGTCGATTATCCCATCAACATTGATAAGGTAAGTAAATAAAACACTATTATATATAGTGAATGTTAAGAGTAATTTATTGTATTTCTTACAATGGAGCAGATAAAATGAATTTATTAATTTACTGTATGTAATACTTGTGGCAACTCAAGACTCAAAGAATACATATGTCTTGTGACCAGGGCAAATGAGTCAGAAGTCGTGTGGGGCAATGAAGGTGCAGGGCTGTTTTTGGTCATTTTTAACTACTTTCTGACTAAGATACATTTTTTTTTTTTTTTTGCTTTCATAAATTGACAATTTGGCCTGTTTTAATCTGAAAAAAGAAATTGTTTGGTATCATCATCAGAAAATAGTAAATCAAATGGTAAAAAATGGCTGTGACTTGAACTCACCCAGCATGACTTCCAACTCATTTGCCCTTGGGCGCAAGACATATAGAATGCAATGTTTCAGAAAAAAAAAAAAAAATTGTAAACTTGACATCTGTTTCTGTTTTCTTTCACCATCTTATATTTGACAGGAATATAAAGATGGAGACTGCCGCATTCTCGAGGGTCACTTTCTTTCACCTTTTGTCCACCATTTGCCTGGAATTATGCCCAAGGAAGTGGAGACAGCAAGGTAAGTCTTTGGATTTGGTGGTAAATTGGAGTCAGTTTGTGTTGTTTACTAAAATCTGCAATGACTTAGAAATTTTTCTATGATTAAGGTTAATAGAATGGGAAATATGAATTATCTCTATGAACACATATAATGCATTTACTGATATAGTATGATCAGAAATGTTGAATGTGCCGTTGATATTACTGTGAGTGCTACTGTTCCTCAATTTCACATCATTTCTGTTGATTTGTGCATTATAGTATTGGGATTTCCAGCTTCTGGATGAAATAAAGTATTTACAGAGAAAGAAAATTGAGATAAATAGGTTTGAGCAGTTTTGGATTAAAACCCTATCTACACAATACATTTATCAATTATGGTATCATAGATGGATCTGCCTTATAGTTCTTATATTGTCTTGGAAAGGGTCTTCCATAACTCACTTTAGAAAGTTAAGATTATCCCAAGAGTCCTTTTTTGCATCTGGCAGGTGATGTAGGTATTCCCAAGGAGCATAAGCCCATGTCACTTGATTAGTCTGATTTGCCATCTTTTCTTCATATCAACCAATACTGCCATTTCTATTTTCAATTTTTGTTTTCAGTTTCCAGATGCTTCTTCCATTACAGTGGCGTGACCCAAATTTGAAACCAATTTGTATCCATTTAGCTGGCACAGGAGACCATGTATGTATTGTCTTCTCAAGTATCAATGGTTTTTATGATAAGTTATGGAGAAGGAGGTTTTCAGGGATGTAATGTGGTTAATGATATATGTGAAAAATATATTTTTTTTTCACCTTTTTTTTTTTTTTTAGTTCATCTTTTTTTTTTTTTTTTTAAATGGTAATTATTTCTATGCCATGAATTTTGTAGAAGCAATAATGATTTACGCTGTGAACAATTTTGAAAGATTCAGTTTACATGGTTTTTCATAGTTGATTTTGTTTATGTGGTCAAAAATAAGATTGATTACATGTGAAAATGCATTTTGAAAATGGAATGCAGATCCATCACTAATACTAGCAAGTTTCCCGTTCAAAGGGGACTATGATTGACATACAGAGTTACGGGTATGCTGCCTTTGATCTGCCTCTCTTTTGTATATGGGTGTTAGACATGTATGCTTTTTGGGGGACATTTTAAAACTGCCTTTGACAGCTGCCAACCTCTGCCAGCTCGAAGAGATCAATAAAATTACTTTGTCAGATTGAGACGTATATCACTCTAGAGATCTAGAAATCAACCTTGCTGGAGCCTTATGTGTAGTTAACGCAAAAAAAGTTAACGCAAAAAAAAAAAATGACATCACCAGATTTGTGGCTGATTTAAATGTCTATCTGCAATAATTTTGTTTCGCATGCTAAATAAGCTTTAAATAGGATTATAAAATATCTTTTTGTAAATCCATAAAACAACTTTGGGATTTTAAAATGTGCCCACATAAAATGGCATGATCTAGAGTAACATATCTATATTTTTGTGGATTTTATTGACGCCCCACAAAAATTTATGCAAGCATTACACATTTGAGCTTAGCTCCAATATAGTAAGATGTAAAGGTTATAAAGAGCTTATGAATTCCGAAGAAAATATAAAATACACCCACATTCTAACCGCATTTATAAAGCAGCAAAGAGGTGCTATTCTAAGTTTTTAATTTTGACATGATGTATAATTTCAGTACTTCTGGCGGCGAAGAATTCTCACAGCTCGACCATTGTTGAGAGATGCAGGAATAGCATCCATTCTATTAGAAAATCCCTATTGTATCCTTTGCCCTTCAGCTGATGTTAATTGTATTTTGAATGGGAAATCATCATAGCCTTCCCCAGGCATATTTGCTGCTATGTCCCTCAGCTTAAGTCAAGTTGTTGTTTTTTTTTGCATTTTCTGTTTCGTATATTAGTGTGCATGTATATTTCGCCCAGGAATCTGGATTCTTATCTGGTTCTCCAGAGCAGAAATGTATTATTTTGAAAGTTTTATGACAAAAAGAAACATTTTTTGAAAGAATCAGGCTCTACAGAAGTAGAATGAGGCTATCAGAGTGAATGCAGACTGATGAAGTGATTGTATATCAGTGTTAAAAGTAGAAAAGGGAGATGAAGGAGTGGATGGTCAAAGGGAAAGAACAAATGAAAAAGAATTAAGGGAATGCACTACATATCTGTTCATCTGGAAGTTAATAGTTGATATCTCAATGCGGTATAAGTTGGATTCAGAGCAAAACATGATTTTTTTAATAAAAATTTTCATTTGCAGTTTACTTGATGTTTGCTGTCCATTTATTCTCACCCAGGACTGAAAATTCCTTAACATTATTTACCAGATGGCACAAGAAAACCCAAACAACAGCTGTAAGTGTAAGATATGGGATTCTGTTTTTGTAAATATCAATCAGTAATGTTCATTTTTGTTTCACTAAGGGTCTTTGTAAATTTTTCAAAACAGTAAATATTTGTGCATCAATTTCTGTTATATTTGGGTGAGAACATAAACATACTTATATTTTATAATCAATTGGGACAATTTGAACTATTAATCTCTTCAGTGCTTCGCCCGGAATCTTTCATGTATGCACAATGTGCCTATAGCCCGGAACCACTCCAGGTCCATGTTGACAGCCAATTTTAGGGATATAATCAGGATACCTTATGTCTTATGTTATCTCAGTGACTTTTCTTGCTATCCTCAACCTCTTTTGTTTTGTTCGAAGCATCAGTTGTGCTTAAGAGTTTGTTTCGAGTAGGGAATTTGTGCATACTTTCCAATTCGTGCTTAGTCAGAATGGCGAGGAAAAGAAAAACATCAGCAAAAGTGTTAGATGAGATTCTGAATGATTGTATAGAGATAGTAGTGCTGACAAAGATCATTTTAGTGACTCTGATAATGACAAAGGTATCTGAGATCTAGATCTAGTTGTACTGTGTTGCAGCTGCTGATGTAAGTTCTAGATCTAGATCTAAAGCCTAATAGAAACACATAAAAATATACTTAGGGTTCTTTTTTTTTTTTCACACATAAATTTTTGTCAACAAATGTAAAAAAAAAATTTTTTTTTTTAAATTAGGAAGTAAAGGAACATATTTAGCAAAATAAGCATGACACAGTACACATTAGGGAAGTTATTGAGAGTTTGGTGTAACCAATCTGATTATGGGCAAGGTATAGAAACATTCCCAGGTACAGGGCACTCTTAGCTGAAAGTACTAAAGGGGTTAGTGACTAATGAAGCATTCTGCAGTAAGCATTCATAAATGAGCTCATGATCAGAGACTGTTTACCTTCTTGTGTTTCTTTTATTCATGTTTGTGTGTGTGGTGATTTCAGACGCTCTAGTCTACGAAATGTTAGTGATCTTTTCGTCATGGGAGGAGCACTGGTTTTGGAATCGCTAGCATTGTTGCACTGGTGTGAACGAGAAGGATTAGGACCGTTTGGGCTTTCAGGTGTTTCTATGGGAGGCCATGTGAGTCAAATTTATGTGCTTTATTTAAATTCATATTCATAGATATCTTCCTTCAGAGCCCCCTTATGAATTAAAATCATGAAATCTTAAACCGGAGAAAGTGAATCCTTAAGGTTCCTGAATTTAGTGACTTTCTGTTTTGCTGGTAAATGTCACAGCCATTACCATACCTAAAGTGATGGTGCTAAATACAATCCTTATTACTGTCATCATTCTTTTGTGGCTTAAAGCAGTTCTGATAGTTGTAATGTGAATCTGATATATTTTTGACTAATGACAATGACGTTTCATTCACTTCAGTCAGAAGAAAGTTGAACTGAAAATTTTATGTTCAGTTGTGATCCTCAGCCAGGATATTATGGCACAGGAAGGGCATATTGGTTCCCCCCTTTGTTAGTTGGGACAATTCGTATATTTGGGATTGTATTCTTTCAAAATGTGTGTTGAATGTAACTCAAAAAGACAAACAGACACTCAAAAATTGCAGTTAGAATATGTGTTTGATTTGCAGCTTCTAACACCTTATGAAAAATGGACTGGTCAAAGACATGACAGTGTGGGACTCATGCGGTATAGGGCTAGATGTTTAATGATGGAAACACCAATGACCATTGATAGTATTTACCAATTATACTTTACTAATTTTGAGAGTTTCAGATGGCAAGTGGAGCAGCTGCCCTGTGGCCAAAGCCAATATCTCTCATTCCTATTCTTTCCTGGACAACTGCGTCCATAAGTTTCACTCAGGTAACAGATGTGAGCTTCTACAGTGGTCAGAGTGACCACTCTGCTTCATTTCAGCATCATTTCATCATGGTCATTTCACAGTGGCCCAAGTCAGTTTTACCTATTTTGAAAATGTGGACAAAAGAACAGTTTTGCCCAAGGAGGCTGACAGTATATATAATTTTTGTGTAACAGAGAACATTTCAGCATTGAATTGACAAAAGAAAATAATTGTTGTTAAATTGAATTACTTTTGTAACAGTGACCATGTCTAGATCTGGTGTCAAGCTCAAAACCTCAAACATGACTCAGGTAACTGTGGAATGACCATAGCTTTGTTATTGTTTTATTACTTCTCCAGTGAGAGAGAAAAGTGTGAAGTATGTGCTAAGGTATATGTTTTGCTGACATACAGCTTTCTGACCTTTGCGTGTGAGATTTCCTCAGATAATGAGGAAATGTACACAAAAAATTGCAGGCAGAAATTCAGAACTCCTGTAAAGGAGCATTGAGAGGTACTTTTTCACCCTGAGAACATTTAGGAAATGAGATTGGCGAAATAATGCAGTTTTAATTGATGGAAATTTAAAGATTTTGAGTACATGAAAGATTCCTAATCATGGTTGTTGATTACAGTGTATGAAACAAAACCTTGGCATATTACTTGAAAATTACTGGAAGAGTTACATGATGCAAACAGGATGCAGCTGAATAAAGGCAAGAGCTTCAGGTGAATTACATTTACTCTTTATTACCTTTTGTGTTGTTGTTGCTGTTTCTCATTTGTTGCTGTTGATTCACAGGAATGCAGGAGATGACATCAGCTTTTCCTCAGTCTCAAGATATAAATACATATTCGCTGTAAATATTGAATATCTGATGATACGAATGAAATTTGATGCCAGTGATTTTTGTTATTGTTGTATAGATCTCTCTGATTGTGTCAAACTGGCTATTATCATCTTTGTTAGATGAAGTGATGCAGAAAATTTGTCATTAAAGGTAGGATGATGTCCAGTTTTATTTTCCTAATTGCCAGCATGATTCTCTGACAGGATCATTCATACATGAGAAAATGAACACATTCAACAAGAGACAGAGCTTAAATAGCCAGTATATATTTCTTAACTCAATAGAAACTGTTCTTGTGCAGGTTCATGAAAGAACAAAAGAACAAAAAAAAAAATGGAAATGTATTGCTTCTCAATGTTCAGCGAACACTGCATTTTTTTTTTCTCCAAATTTTGAGATGGCTTTTGGGACATACAGCAATACCTGAATCACATGGCTCTTTCACATGCTTGAAAAACTTTCCTTTTTTCTCTTTTTGTGAATGTGATTTCTGCTTTTAGTTGTGAATCTCCTGCATTTCCCTAACAACAGAAGTTTACCTCCCTTCTCTTGCATTTTGACTGTTGCCATGGTGATGTTGGTCCCCTATTCTCTGTGTTCTCTGGACTGGCCGCATTTATTCATGCACATGTCAGATGGCATCTCTAGCGGCCACCAACTGGACCAAGCCTATAAGTCTTATCCCTTGTTTATCTTGGAGCACAGCCTCTTGTGTTTTCACCCAGGTAGGTGTGGAAAGGGAATTTTTAATTTTAATTTGCTGCGTGGCCTATTATAGCAAGGAGCTGGCTTGAATTGCCACTGAAACCCTGCCACTTTGCAAGTATGTCATTGCCATGCTTCATTTCACTCATTTGCTTTCTTGGCATCTCTTGAATTTTTTTGAATTGGATGAAATAGTTCATCAGTTATCACATATGTACCTATTTCATTCACTTTCTATAAACATTCATTGGTCATGTTAATTTTTCAGTTTAAAAAAAAGAAAGGAAAAATTGGGATGAAATGTAAAGTTAGTTAGCTCTAAAAGCAGAAATTTTGTTGTTTTGAAATTGAGTGATGCTTTTATTTAAATAGTAAGAAAACATTCAGTATAAGGTATTTAAGATTCTATGCTTTTGTGAAATATTTCCTGCATTTTGGGTTGTGTCTTTTTAAAACAAACTTACACCCACCAAATATAAATATTCTCTGAATTCCCAGTGTATTTATTTACTGCATGTGATTTTATTTCAAGGAACCATTTCATCTAACCAGTCATTTGTTTTTTTTTTTCAGGGTGTGATGAGTGGGGCTATCCCTTGGAAAACGCTGCAGGAACAGTTCTTTGAAAACAGTGTCTATCAGGATGAAATAAGAAAACTTATTATTTCTCCTGAAGATGTGAGTAGTTGTTTAATTATTTTTTATATAATCATAATCGAGATTTAAAAAAATTCATGACGGAGATATATCACTGGAATTTGAATTTGACTTTCATTTTCTTGTTGGTTAATTTTGTGGGTTTCCAGATAGATTGTCATGATTTTCTATGATTTTAACAACCTCACCATAAACTTGCACATCCTCATGTGCTTATTAATGCTTCACTGTTGTGGAGTTTTATTGAAGCAAGTATAACCACTGAGAGGACTACTGCTGATTCAGTCTTATAGGTGATGTTTTAAATGCGAGTCAACTTTCTTTCCAACAAGTATCTGACAAATTTCTGCATTAATTTTTACACTGGTTAACTGCTTCAGGATCACCGCCGTGCTTATGACATGGGCCAGGAGTTTGTTAAAGATTACTGTCACAACATAGAGCAAGTAGAATCAATTCACAGACAACACGAACAGGAGCGCATGCAAACCACAACCAGTATTGAATCAGATGTAAATGGACATCATTTAACAGATACCAACTCAAATGTTGGAAGCGCCACATCCGTTACCCCTTCACCATGCCCAGGGATGGGCTTTTCCTCCAGCAGTGATCCTAATGAAGTAAATGAAATGAACAGCAGCACCCCTGATTCAGGCTTGAAAGATGGCATCGCTGCAGTGCCTAACTTAACCCAACAGGAATATATAGACAGAGTGAATGCACAGGAATGTCTCTGTGG
The DNA here is from genome assembly GCA_038406235.1 of Peronia verruculata. Taxonomy (NCBI): domain Eukaryota; kingdom Metazoa; phylum Mollusca; class Gastropoda; order Systellommatophora; family Onchidiidae; genus Peronia; species Peronia verruculata. Next base: position 11,424 of record JBCAUA010789575.1, read on the forward strand.
TGAAGAACACCAGCCAGTATCAACTTTTCCCTCAGACAATGGTCTAACTGAAAAAGAAGACAGTGATGCAGTTTCAAGCGTTTCTTCATCTGTGCCTCTGCCATCTTCTTCCTCACCATCTTCACAATCATCGTCCTCTGCAGTGCTCCGCTCATCTGAAACTAGATCGCCCAGAAAGCTCAAAAAAGACTCCTCGAATTTGGCTCTGAGCTATGCAAAGTCTAAACAATCTCAGCAGTCTAAAGCATCTGTGCTGTCTCCTTCCAGAACTACTCTTTCTCTCCGACATGCTCTAGCAAAGTCCAAGCTCATGATTTCCCGCCAGCCAGCATCTCCCTTGCCTTCCAATGAAGAACAAATGAAGTCATTGCAGCGTGAGGCCTTGGACTTCATGAGAGGTGTCATGGATGAGTGTACCCATCTTGGAAACTTCTCTGTGCCAGTGGACCCAGACCTCATCATCATCATTGCTGCTAAGCAAGATGCCTACGTCCCAAGGGACGGGGTCCTGGGTCTGGATCAGCTTTGGCCAGGATGTGAAGTGCGCTACATAGATCAGGGTCATGTGGGGGCGGTTCTGTGGCACCAGAGTGTTTTCAGGTATAATCATTAACTGTTTTTGGTCCCCAAAACTTATTTAATTTTAACAAGGACAATTTTGTCAGGTTTAAAGGAAATAGCTCTGGTTTTGGCAGTGCAATAATTATCAAGAGAAACAAGATTGGTTTACATAATATTTACATTTCATTTGTCATTCCAAATTTTTTGGATTTTAAACATGTAAACAGGAGAGAATAGAACGGACAAGGAAAAGTTTAGCTGTTGTACCATTAAGAAATTAATGAACAAAATTTGTCAGATATATCTATGCTATAAATCTACAGCAAAACCCATAAAAGGCTTATGGACTAGAAATGTGTCCGACTGAAATTTGGCACACAATATTTATGTATAAAGATCTGTGTTTCTACTAACATTTAGCAGGAAAAAACTTACTATGTTTGACTTTATTCTAAAAATGCGATAATACTTGAATAGTAACTTTGTGAAGGTGTTTGATAATCGCATGTTCAATATAAAAATATGTTATGTTATTGTTCTTCCACTTCTGTTTACCAGGCATCGACAACAGCTTGCATGTTTTTGTTGAGTAACATTAATTCATTCATCCAAAATACCATATCAAGATACATCATGTCATATGCCATGCACTTTGGGTCACAGTTCAGTATCGATTTGACCGGTATTAAACAAAATCTCCCATAAAGGCCATGGGTTCTCCTGTAGTGTTGTTATGAATATCAGATTTCATACTTATTGGCAGACAGTATCAAGTTAACAGTTCTAATACCTGACAATTAAGTTAAATAACATACTGTTGTTTACTAGAAGCTAGGTTGTTAAATTTATCTTTATAAAATGAATGATGTTTTTGCTTGCAACATCTGTTTCCAGAACTTGTCAACACAATTGCAGAACTTCTCTTCCTAACTCAGACAAAATGAAAAGCCTTTCATGACTGAAATGAGTTTCATTGTCTTAAAACTCAATGTCAAAGCAATTTATGAAAGCAAGTTCCCCATGAACATATAAACAATAGTATTTTAAATGGTCAGCATAATACTAATATTACTTGAGGATTTATTATTGTTTCTCTTTTTTTAATTGAACAGGAAAGCTATCATGGATGCTTTTGACCGACAAATCAAGAAGTATCACCAGAACCCAGGAAATGAACCCAGTCACCGTCAGCCAGTCAGAACAGAGCAGCTTGTGATTAAATCCTGATGAACTTTATTAAATATTATTTTGAGTCGATCTGGATGCTACACAGAAGATTATATATATTCAGTTAGAAGTGGCCATATTTATTGTTTTTTTTCTCAACATTGATATCCGACTGATACAGAGTGTGACATAATGGAAATATAGGCACTGGGTAAAACTTTCTATTAAATTTAGTGTGCCATTTTGCTGATTTTTAATATAGAGCCAGCATGAGTAAATTGTGGAACCCGCCAAATGGGCAAAAGTTTACAATAAATCAGATGAGGCCATAATTTTGTACCTTTTTAATGTTTAAGCCTGTCGTTGCCCTAGAACTAAATTGTTCAAATTACAACAGGTTTGTGTTTTAGTTAGGACAATTTAGTTTTGGGGCAATGCTGTATGTGGAACATTGGAGATTGGCTAAAAGCAGAGTGACATAGTTTGAAAGTGGATTCCAAGTATATATGTCCATTGCTACCATGTAGTGCTGCATCATGTGCCAGTATTTGAGGACTTTGCAGTATGAAACACCTGGAGGAGAAAATTAGTTGTATGAAACATAATGTCTGTTGCCATTTGTTAAATGATAGCTCTCTGATAGTATTTGCTCACTAGAAGTCTATCACTCTGTTTTCTTCCAAATACTCCTGGTATATTTCATCAACTTTTACCTTACAACTTCCCTTTTTTTTTTTTTTTTTCTCATGAAAGATTACATATTGCAGTCTTCACTCATGGTTATATTCATCAACACTTACCTTACAACTTCCCCCTATTTTTTTTTTTTTCTCAGGAAAGATTACTTATTGCAGTCTTCACTCATGGTTTAATATCACAAACCCCTATTAACAATGTGTGCCACAAATCTAGCTCAGTGGGTAAATGGAGCAGTATTCCTTCTTATTCCATCTCAGATTGACTGTCAGAAGGAGTTAATTTTTATCTTTACATCGGAACTGGCATTGAACTCAGGGAAATAGAAAAATGAGTTTTCAGTGTAAATAATTGTATAAATCTCTGTACTGTAAATCTGCAACACAGCCCATAAAAAGCCTATTGACTCAAAAACTATTGAATGTACCACATGAAATTTGGCACACAATATGGTTATATACAGATCTGTGTTTTTACTTACATAAATCAAAAAAAAGCTTGCTATGTCTGACATTATTCTGAAAAGGCGATAATGAATAGTAAACGTGAGAGCGTTTGATCTATGTTTGATACACTGACACGTTCAAAACACCAGACACGTTGTCTTTGAGTAACATTCAGTTTAATCATCCAAATACCAACATTAAGGTGGGCAGGCTTACCATACACCTAAAGTCGCAATGTAATATCGGTCTGACCTATATTTAGATCATCTGTAATGAAGACCATGGGTTTATAGTATATATGGAGATTTATGACCATGGCTAGTTTCAAATAAGATGAAAATGAATAAGGCAAAAAATGCTGTTTTTTTTGTATTGTCTTATTAGTTGAATTTTTGGCATACAGTACCAGTAATTCAGATAAAGTTTTCATATGTGCAGTTTAGCAGAAACTATGTTTATATAAGTTTTTTTCTACGATTTTGTTTCTCTCT
>JBCAUA010789686.1:0-14783 GCA_038406235.1 Peronia verruculata
CACACACACACACACACACACACACACACACACACACACACACACACACACACACACACACACACACACACTTTGATGGGGTAGACTAGTGGAGAAAGACCTTCTACATGTTAACCATGTTAATGTGTCATGGATACTTAAAGGGTTGTTCGTGAATTATTGTAGTGAGCTAAGCTATTTCACGGAAGGGAATCATAGAGTCTTCCTTTTCAACTTGGGATATTTGTATCACCGTTCATGATGATAGGATTTTGGAAGGATTTAATCATTTGCATGAATTTATTTGTAATTGTTTCAGTTGATACGCCCAACGCTCTTCATTGCTGCTCCCATGACTTACCTAAATTTCATACCGCGAAAATCTTTGATAGATCAACAAAAAAAAAAAAAAAAAATGTAATATCTTAGATTTACCCAGCGCATTCTATTCACAGATTTTCACAGTTCATTATGTCCATTTCTTCCTCATTCTTTGTAGTGCATTATCCACCATTGGCAGATTTACGCAGTGCATTCTTCAACATTCACAGATTCTTGCAGTACATTATCCAAAATTCACAGATTTGTGCAATGCATTATCTAGGATTGGCAAACTTACCCAAGCCATAGTCGCACCGTTACTGATTCCTGCAATGCATTAATCAAAACCAGCATTCACATATTCCGCGTTGCAGTGTCCAATAGTCACAGATTGATGCCACGCATCATTTGGCATTGACAAATTTCCGTCATACATTATCCAACATTCACAGATTTATGCAACGCATCTTCTGGCGTTGACAAATTTACGTCTTACATTTTCCAACATTCACAGATTTATGCCACGCATCATCAGGCATTGACAAATTTAAGTCATACAATTATCCAACATTCACAGATTTCACGTTATACTTTTACAGATGAACACCACCATCATCAGCTGGTTATGATTGTCTCGCCCAGTCCACTGGGCACAGTGGTGAGGAGGGAATACCCCATGACCCAGATTGCACCTCCGAGACCAGGTAGAAGTGTATCTCACAGTGACAATTGCAAGGACCGATGTCATCATGGAACGCCACGCTCTTTCAGCCTTAATTCTGACAGAGTCAACGAAGGCATTGATGATAAAAATGAAAGAGGTGTTGGAAGACTTAGTGGTCTGGGGGCTAGAGGGCCGTCGGTGCCAATTCAACACTATCAACAAACGTCTTCACTTCCACCAGACCAGTGTCCGAGGAATAGACAGCAAGGAGTATCCAGGTCACCTGCCTTAACTGATCAGCCCAGGACCGAACCCAGCCAGTCCAGAACTCTTGCAGGAGCGTTACCTCAGATGACGGATGCCTTGCCCTCTCAGTTTTCTGACACGCAGTCTGGCCTTGTAGGAATACCTGAGGCGGGCCTGTCCAGTTCGATGCACGTCAGACATCTAGCCAGTGTTGATATACAGTCTGATGGGGTGAAAGATAGTGATCGAATTCCGGTCGCGTTGAATGCCACAGAAGTGGCAGAGAGGGTTAATCTTGTTCAGAAAGAAGAAAGTGGTCAGAGTGGAATGCAACAAAGAGATAGGCCCCAGAGACTACCATCACCGGATATATCTGATAACTTATCTTCTTGTAGGGATGATAAGTCGGTCATGTTTACTGCAAAGCCCCAAGATTGTTCCATACAAGATCAAGTTCACGATCAACATCATTCTTCTGAAGCCTCTCAATACTCCTTTGGCTCAGATGCCTGTTCACTGCCCGGTGGTCAAAGATCACTGTCGGGTCGAAGTGACTTGGTTCTGAGCCAAGACTTTGTATCCGACAGGACATCTTCGTTCTCTGCAGCCTCTTCTACAAACCTGGAATCTCATATTAGTTGTGAATTTAAGCCTGAAGGTAAATCCACAGTTGTGCAAAATAGGGGTGTCTTTGTGTCTATGAACTCTGGGGAGGAATATAATAGTGAATTCGAAGACTTCGGGAAAACGAAGGTAGAACTGGCTGTGACTGCTCGGGATTTAAACTCAGAGATGGAAACGGGCGACAATGCTTTGAAATCTGGTACTGAGGGCAAGATTAGTTCTACAATCCAGGCATCTTCCGAACAGTCCTGTGGCTACAGTCTTGCTTCAGAGGCCTGCAGCAGTGAAGGCATCTTTGGAGGCTGTCAAAGAGAAGATTCTCTGCAACAGCCAGAGTCACATCTTGGAGATAGCAACTCTTTTGCGGCCAACTACGAAAGTTCAGGTTGCGTAGATAGTTGGGGCACAGGATGCGGCAACTTTCAGCCGGACTCAGACCTGACAGTAAATACCAGAGATATTTGTTCCCACGACTCTGAAGATTCTGACGACAGTCTCCAAGGAGGCTACGGTCAGGATAGTAAAAGCCCTGATGGACTGACATCCGCCTCAGTCACAGAATCTAATGCCACGGACTGCGGAGCCTCAGGTGCCAGTGGGACTTTCCCATCGGAGCACACATTTGGCAGGCTAGATAAGGATGAGTGTCCAAACATCACCAACTCCCAAATCATGGCCTATGGAGATATTCGTGGCTATGACACCGGGGAATTTGAGGATGATCACAACCCAGAGGAGGCCAAGGAAGAGCTGAAAAAATTGAACAAAGGACTGAGTGACTCAGACGATATTTTCTCCATCCTGACGCCACGAAAACCTAGCATCAAGAAAAACCACAAAAGTTCTTGCCAGAAGGTGAATGTACCAAATATGACATTGCCTGGTCAGACACCAGATGTGTCCGACTCCGACATTGACATGGCCGACATCCTACCTGGCACCATCAGAGATATATCACGTGACTCTGCCGCGGGAGGTGCGCAGCCTGTAGGAAAAGCCCTTGTTCCATCAGGCGCTTCAAACAAACGCGGTGACTTCCGGCTTCGTCGCAGTAACGCACAACATTGGAAGAAAGAGCAGCGCAAATCGGAAAGACCAAGGCAACCTTTGTCACCTGGAAAAGGTAAGTCAACACATGTCATATTAACCCTAGAAAGTGTCGGTATAAACGGTTGGGTGTCCATAATAGGATTACATCATGTTTAAGAAATGAAACGTTTGGGGCTGAATTCAATACTAGACACGTATTATCCTACAATATTGTTTGTGATGAGGATAATAGTTCAGATGTATAGTGTACTGAAAGCGTCTTTGACTAGACCGGTCCTTGATACTTCAAAGGCTCATACTTGCCGGCAGTCCACACCTGAGGATGTTTCAAGCAATAGTCTTTTCATTGTAGTCACCAACCCTGATTTGCTTTTCTTTTGGCAGCATCCATTCTCAGTGAAATCGTGAAATGTAAATAGTTAGTCTTCTAGTTTTGAGTCTTTGTGTCTAACTCTCTCGGAAGATCGCGCATATTTTAAGTCCGGTATTTTCCCCAAGTGATACAGTGCATATTGAACTCTTTTAACTTATATTTTTGTGCCTTTTTGTACAGCTGGGATAGCCACCATGACAGGAGGTTAAAAATCTTAACAAATCCGTAACCGTTATAAGTGATACATCTGAGACAGCCCCCACGCCAGGAGGTTGAAAAGCTTACCAAGCAAAACAATAATCGTAACCCAGGTGATTTTGCAGATTAATTCTTCTTTGAATTTTTGATTTCTGTGATGACAGGCAAAGAATTCTTTTTTCTTGTTGTTACTGTTTGATCATTGGTTTCGTTCCTAACTTGTGTAGGCTCAGCATATAAAATACCCAAGACTACTTCAATCATGTTTGCTCTTTTCAAGTTTTTTTTTTCTCCAAATGATAGTTCCTTGCCTGACAAGAGAGATTAACTTGACAAGCAAAGGCGGTGTCCTTAGAGGTAACCCCTTTTCTGGTAAGATAAGAAAAAAAAAACTTTATTGGTCCACAAAAGGAAATTCCAATCCTGTTTGTTCCCATTCACGTGCCTATTTTTGACAGAAACATCGCAAATAGCATGAAAAACGAGGCAGACAGAAGAAACATCGCCTCAACATTACAGTGCTAAACATGATATGCTATTTCTCTAGGTTTCGAATGTGTGAGTATGTATATCTATGTATGTAAGTGTGTCTGTGTATGTAACAAATCATTTTGTGCAGTGCGCACGCGAGAGATCGTATGCATATTCATGTAGCTATTTTTAGTGCAGGGTCAGAAGGTCGTGTGTACCGGCCTCGAAGGATCGAGGCGGCTCCGGCCTGACCGTGCGTGTGTATTCGCTATGTACGTGTACGTACTAGTCACTTCGATTAAGTTCTCGAAAGAAGGCGGTGCCAACTGGTGTGTGTATAAATAAATACAGAGCCCAGTCAGTGAGTGAGAGGAGGGTGTAGAGTACGCATAGTACGGAATGCAAGAGTTCAACGAGTGCGGTACACACCAGTGCTAGACAGCTGCCCTGTGCCTGTAGTATTTAATATTGTCGATCACCAACACATTACATTCTGCATTATTATTCAACGTGGAGGACTCTTGTTTCATTTCTCCTCTATTGTATGTGTCTCCTCTGCATCCTCCGCCTGATTGCCACATATAAAGTCACGACCACATCTACTCAACACCAAGAACTCGTGACAATGTATCAGCATGAGTTTCTCAGATATGCGTCACCATTCAGTCTCAGTTATGCGAGTAAATTCTCTAGGAAGATCTAACACACTTTTTTTTAAACCAAGGACTGTATTGTTTTATTTCACCCTCTTTTTATTCCCATTAGGGTGAGAAGTAGGAGAGAGGTGGGAGGGAGATGAGGGGAGGACTTTAATCCTCTCAGCCCGACAATGAGAATATTTTATGAAATCCTTTTGACCCCTTTACTGCCCAGTGTGATATACACGTACTGTGAGAAAGTGCTTGGAAAGAGTGGAAGCTAAGAGCACAATGTGCATTTTATCAGATTGAACAGTTTTACTTCTTTCTTTAAATAGGGGGCACAAACATACCTTTTATATAAACGTGCAACAGCCCATCTCTTAGCAGATACAGGACAATATTGAAGTTAGAATTGACCATTAGTGTTTAAGTTTCATAAAGAAGTACTTATTCTCATCTTATGTGTAAGAAGTTATAAATCTTAGATCGTATGGACTTTAGCACTTATAGTAGGCTATTCAGGCACAGAGTCTATGGTAAACAAACACGATTGCTGATAATTAATTACATAGCAAGGAAACGGAAAAAGCAACTTTCTAAAGACAGTACTATTATTGCTGCTCAGACGGAGTTAGGGTACATATCAGATCAGGTTTTGTCCGGTAAAAAAAAAAAAACGAAACAAAACTAAATATGAACTCTTCAGTTACGAAGGTTACGGTATTGGTAAACTTTTCAACCTCCTGTCATGGTGGTTATCTCAGCTGGTCCTCGACAGTAGTTTAAAAAAAAAACCACACTAAATTGTGTTTTTATCAAGTTGTTATCGTATGAACTCTTCAGTTGCAACTATTTTTTAAGGAACCGAGTTAAAAAATTGATGAAACAGCAATGTGGACACACAGAAATCACCAGTGAGAAAAGATGCTTTATGATTTTTAAAAATGTTATTTTATTTTCATTCAGTTTGATATGCACGCATTTATGTGTCTCGCGGTCAGTCAGAATGAGCCATAAGCCGGTGTACTCGGAAAAGAGAAATGAAGGAATTCCGTGTAATGAAGGCGGTCTGCTATGGATGTCTATATGGTGCAAAAACTGAAATAATTTTCATTCTTAATAAGAAAACATTGCTTTAATGGACAGATAATTAGTATTTCAGGATACTGTGAGGGTGAGAATGTATACGCCACACCGTTCATGTTGCCACTTTTTTTTTCTTTTGATAAACTGACACTGGAGATCATCTTCTGTCTCTTCAATTTGCAGAATCTCTTGCTATAGTCGAGCAAGCTCAAAACTTTCCTTACCAGATGAAAATGTGTAAATTAAGTTTGAACGTGATAGTGATAACAGTTTGGTGGGAGATTCCCATAAGACTCGTTTTCACTCGCTGTCTGACATTTATATCTTCCTGGTACTCGGGAAATGGCGAGGGGAGAGCCGAACACAGCTGTGAAAATGTGCTCTGTGTGTCAAGGATCGGCGCTCGATCTGTCTGTCCACAGACATCATATATCAGGCCATGTTCATCCAGTCTAGAACCGGTCACTTCCTGGTACGGTGGGTCAATGCGTTATAGCTGAAACATGTCACTCTCACTGGTATTTATCAGGCTGACCTGGTTATCTCTCCCAGTTTAATGTGTGTTTGAGAGGGTGGAGATTACGCACCGCAGATAGCGAATGCATTCCGGGCGTGGATCCGGAAGTCACAGACTGGTACAAAATCTGGGTCATGGAAAAGGACCATATAGTTCTGGTTCTGGTTTTTCCTACGCCTCTCAATCTCCTGTGGGGTGATTGTCTCGGCGAATACTCGATCAATATATCTATCGATCTACTCATGTTTTTCCTTAAGGCTTTCAATCCTAAGAAAGAAGGATTGCCTCAGCTTTAAGTAGCTGCCTGTTTTGCTATTTTTACTTTGCCCACTCTTCATGTTTTTTTTAACTGCCAAGGGTTCTTTAACGTGCCTAGCGCACACATGGGACGTCCGAAATATATTCGTCCTTATCTGAGAAGTCTAGACCCAGAGGAAGCCAGGGGACCGTTGAGTCACTGAAAAATGTGGGTTTTCGAGCTTTATGTCCTTTCATTCCCAGTGGAGGACTCGTGATTCGATCACGGCCACAGGCTCATCGACGTGAATTGTTTTCACCTTGAAGCAGGCACCAAACCACACAGCCACGGTGACTCCCGACATATAATAATAGATAAACAATATAACAGCTCCCAGTAAGTTTTTACAATGGTGAAGAAAACGACGTTGAAGTGGTACGGCCATGTAACAAGAACATCCAGTATAGTATTATTGCGCAAATCTGTGCTTCAAGAGGAGACAGAAAAAAGGTGAGCAAAAGAAAAGATGGCCAAAAACATTCAGAAAAAGACGAAGAAAACATTTATGGAGACCCAGACCTCTGCTCCCTGCCGGATACGAATGGAGAAGACTGTTGCATAACTTGCCAGGAGGCGCCTTAGTATCCCCATACGAGTTTAGGACTAAGAAGAAGGTAAAGTTGTTTTTGAGGAAGAGTCAACACCGTTAGAAAATTTGGCCAGTTCCATCAGTGTATTTCATTTTTCTGGCATATCAACTCATCAACTCTCCAGATTTTTTTCTTTCAATTTATTCAGGGATGGGAGTTATTTTCTTAGGTTTTAATTCACAATTTTTTTTTTCAGACTGACGGATAAGACGGCAAAGAATGCAGAATGCCTTGATCAGATAACAAAATAACAACATGAGGGCCAAACCAAAATCGGCCAAAAGAGTTCCTAAGAGGAGGCTAGAATGTTTAGACTAGATGAAATGAAACTACTCACCACTAGATAAAATGAAACTATGCGCATACTCAAACACACAATGTTAGAGGAAGGTAAGCCAGCAAACCGACACATACAATTGGACAACGCGAAATCAAAAGCTAGTCATAGGTTTCGTCGAGACAATATCTAAAAAAAAAAGTTGAGGAAATGAGCGGATCTCAGGAACCATAAGCTTGACGTTTCAATAAATAACTGATAAACTTAGTTTTAATGTGTCACTGAACCACAATGTCACTACATATTCTTATTGTTCATCCGGTGTCCAGGCCTGGCGCAGACATCGACGACTCGAGGATTTCCAATCTTCTCTGTCTTGTTTTACGAATGAAGTCAATTTTTGAGAGGGCGTTATCTTGATCTGATGTTAACCGTCTCAAACTGTCTTTATAGATCTGTCTTTGTCGACCTCGGTCTCGTGTCCCTATGATTTTTTCGCATAACACTAGCTTTTCCAGACCATTCCATATAATATGGCCAAAGAACTCCAGCTGACTTTTCTTGATTGCTTTTAGTAAGGAAGCCTTATATTCTGCCAGACTAAGGACCTCTTTGTTCGATTTCTTTTCGGTCCACTACATATTAGGTCAACAAAATAAACCAGCACGGAATCCTGTACACTGAAGCATATGGAGCCTTGTGTGCCTTATTCTGATTTTAGTTTGTGATATTTCTATCAGTATTATTTCATGCATGTGAGTGGGAATGTTATAGTGCATAAATACTGTTTCTCATCATCTGTGACAGGCGTTTGTTTTTGTTGGGGAATAAAGCACAATGTATATTTTTGTGTGAATGCTTTATTTCAGCCTCTATCTAGAATTATCTAGACTTTAAACGGGCTCACTGACTATCAATGTATAATTTTGTGTGAATGCTTTATTTCAGCCTTTATCTAGGATTATCTAGACTTTAAACGGGCTCACTGACTATCAATGTATATTTTTGTGTGAATGCTTTATTTCAGCCTCTATCTAGGATTATCTAGACTTTAAACGGGCACGCTGACTATCAAAAGAAACGTTTAAGTCCATATTTTTTTTTAGCTTTTGTGTTGTTGTCGGTGTTGTTCTCGGTGTTGTTGTCGGTGTTATTATGTTGTTGTTTTAGAAAATGCCTGGGAAGAGGCGTCTCCGCCTACTTTTTGTCTGTTCTTCTCAAAGTGTCTGAACGTGGATAATGTACACAGGAGACCTTCGAAATATTGTTATTTAAAGAGGGGAGATGTTGAGCTTCCCTACCAGAAGCGCCAAGGGACTGGTGGGTTGCTGCAAAAGAGAAGAAAACAAGATACTGCCTGATCTCTTCTCTTTCCGTGGTATGATTTGAACCTATGCCATTTTCAACGACAGACAGGCGTCTGATCTCTCAAACATGACTCTTCACGCATAGAGGAGTCTTGGGGTATGAAAGGGTTCAAATAAGTGTAGATTAGACAGTTAGAGAGTGTGGAGTTTTTTTCTTTTTTAAAAAAAATGTTATTGTTATTGTTTTAATGTTTGTTGTGAAACAGTTAAACAAAGAAAAGAATATTGCATGATATATGTCCGTATTTATGACAGAGATCAATCAACGTTCGTTCAACAAGAGTCTAACGAGACCAGGGTTCTTGTGAACTTTGACCTTGCTGTGTAGTTCAGATTAACCTGAGCTAAACACCCCCTCCCTAATTCCACCCCCCCCCCCTCAACCGCTTTGCCCTCCGTTGATAACCCCTGACCTTACTTCCTTGTCTCACCCTGGGCTGTCTCTGATTGGTGGTAAGTTCTGCATTCATTGGACGGCCAAAAGCAAACAGAGGATCTCGACAGTGTTGGCTGTCGTTTATCTATTACATTCGGTAGAGACAGTTCTAGAAGCCTCACAATTCAGGTCTTATGTGACCAAGAACGGACGGGTTATGTGAACGAATCTCAGCTGAGGACCTTGGCTGACCAGGGCTTCTGTCTGTGGTTTTTTGGATGTATGTAATGATCTGATCTGTACCCAGATTGATGTCATTCCGGTGGCCTTTTCCTGGTATGTTTGAAGTAAAACACAATCATACAATTGCTTATGCATTACAAAAAAATGAATTCCATAGTTTTTCTTCACTAGAAATTCATCAATAAGTGTCTTAGAATGTATTGATTGCTCATGGATTTATCTAGCCCCTTTTTGATAACTTAAGTTAATCTAAGTTACTAGTACCACGGGATAATTGAATGTGTTCACTTGAGCATGTTAACGTGGTTTCAGGTCAAAGGGGAAGTTGATTTATATACGCCATGACGGGCAGATTTTTTTTTACAAGGTCTTGATTCTTTTTGTCATTATAAAACATGAAAAAAGTTGTTATGTAGATTCATTTATGTAGATTCCTGCCAGTGCCTTTGTCTCTATTCATGTGATTATAATATGTTGATTTTACAAACTGAAAACTCTGTAAATATTCTGATTGTAATCACGGTAGATCATTTCGAACTATTACTTAGTTGTGTTTGACATTCGAAGGCCGGATTGCTGTACTACGTTCACCGTGTGCATAACAACACCATAGGCTAACACAAAATACTACTAGGGCCGACCCTGGCTCTGTGCTGCGGGCTGTATAAGACGCTCCGTTTAGTCGGAGTTTGAAGGAAGTCGTTCTAAACTCATATTGTCCATACGCTATCACACACCATCTTTTGACACATATTTTATACTTGTAAATATATCCAAACTAAGTGCAATATGACCAGAAGGCTACTGATATACCGTTAGATCCCAACACAAACCAAAACAAATCAGGTGGATGGAGTGGATGAAGAGCCCAATTAGACAACGGATGGGGATAACATTTTGCACTCATTTTAGCCATCATCCTGGGTCTGCATGGCGGAATCCAAATATTAATCACCCCCCCCCCCCTCCCTCCCCCGGACGAGCGCTCCCATTTTTGAAATTGTATTTTATGTATTTATTTTTGACAAAAAATTGTTTCTAAGGGATGTAATATGCATTTCAGTATCCCACCCTTTGAACTTTTAAAAATTAGCTAGACACATAAAGCATCACTTTATTCATGATTCGTAAAGAAAAGAGATATTACCTTCAACGTTTTACGTATTTATGGCAAACTTCCAGTAGTGTCGTAAACCTCTGATTTAGGTCTTCGCGTGGCAAAATGATCTATTTGACCAGTTATTTCCATGAAGTAGCTACAGTGCCTGCAACAATTCCTGTCCTCTTCTCATCATTGTTCGAGCATCTCCTCCAGGAGATCCGGTCAGCTCTTGTGCCGTGTGGGTGGATTCCAAGTGTCCAAGTGTGCAAGCACTGTCCTATGGCCGCTCTGTTTCTCGGCCCCAATTTGTCCATCGACGCCTCTCCTCTCGGCCAAATGAAAATCAACACTATAATAGTATACTTGAAAGAGCGTGAAAGGCGAATGGGAGATAGGCTTTGTGCTTGCACATTCGGCTTGGCGGTGCTTGTTGCACTGTAGTGTATCTTCTTTCTTTTTCCCGTCCACTTGTACCATCTAGGGCGTCGGGGAGAGAGAGAGCTTTCGGTCTCTGCCAAGCTGGGTGGCTTGGCGGGGCGGTATGTTGTGGGTCTTCACGATTTCTTTTATACCCTCGATTCATGTCTTCTTTGGTCTTCCTCTTGCCTTGTACCCTGATATTCTTTTATTGTACTTTTTACTGATCTCTGTAGTGCAACTATAATAAATCTGTATTGTTCTGTGAGAATAGATATATTAGTTTATGAATGATTCATGAGTCAGAATGTTTCATTGGGACAATGGTTTCCACTGTCTGTGTAACGATAGTTCTCCATTACATAAATTGTTCGTTCGCTCTGGATACTGTTATGCAATGAGGTATTTTGAGATCGATCACATGACCGAGGCAACATCGCTCACACGTGGCTTTGTTTATATGATGTGACAGGTCTGAAAGCTCATCATTGGTCAAGAATTGTCTGCCATGAGCAAAGCAAGTAAACAAATCAACGTGTGAGCGAAAATCCTCGGTCATGTGATTTTTCTCGAAATACCTCATTGTGAGAGCCAAAGTCAGATTGATTGCATCTGCATCAGAAAGCCGGTTGGTTGTCAAATCAAAAGAAATGAGAGTCTGCGAAACGAAATGTTCATTTGTGACATTTCACATATTTCAAGCCAGGTTTGAGAAAGGACAAACAACAAGCAAATAAGCAAAAACAACAAATCAAAACAAAAACAAACAAACAAGCACAGATCACTGAAACATTGACAGTCTTAGTTTAAGCTTGGTTGTTTGTTGTTTGTGTTGGGGTCTAACGGCACATCAGCACGAGCCCGGCTATATTGTGAGAAACAGGGTAAGATACGTTTACACGTCAAAAGGCTGATCAGATAGGAAAGAGAGCGGGACAGAAAACAGGAGCAGGTGGAGGAAGAAGAGATGTTTCCCAGGGGAACGTTGAGAATGACATTCCATGGGAGACATCCCTTCAAACTTTCCCCGTCTGTAAGTGAGAACAGAGAACCTGCTTATATACCCTGGACCCGGATGAGGGGAACATTTAAGGTATAAACAACTTAGAAATAATAAAATGTAGAATTGGAGTAGTTAAAGTGATATATTATTATAGTATATTATTTTTATTGCGATCTCGGAAAAAAACGAAACAAAAAAGAAACGCTATTTTGTTGTTGTTTTAGAGATAAAAATCCATCAAAATGGATATCGGTGTTTTACATTGTAGGATCTTGAGGTGAGGAAGAGGAAAGGGTGGGGGGGGGGGGGGGAAGGTAGGGAGGAGGGGCTAGTTCTCCCTTGCGAGAGGTTACTTTACCGACCATATTTGACCTCCGTTTTCTCAGAATGGCCCAGGCCTCTCTTGCAGTCCTCTCTATCATCATGGTCGATCTTTAGCAGCCAAAGTTGTTATTTCTTTGATGCTGAGAGAAAAGATTTAGGACTGGCATTTTTCCGTGTTGATGAGGCATAGTAATTAATCCACCTCTGACAGAATGTCGCATTTATATATGTCCGTATATCTATATCTATATCTATATCTATATATTATATGTGTGTGTATGTGTGTGTGTGTGTGTGTGTGTCCATTATAATGCATATCTTGGTCGAATTATCTTTTTTAAGTCAAGTTATCTTGTTGTCAGATTCGAATTCCTGATATCATGCCTCATCTTTTTTTTGACTTCGTCCCATGTCTGAGTCTTGAAAAATAAGATCTCATACATTTTTTTTTTCATATCCCTCTATAGCAGTGGTCCCCAACCCCCGGGCGATATAGTGACCTGGGCCTCACAAGAAATATTTAACTATTTCCATTGATTTATTATCTGAGTTTGCCCATTTTATATTATTCTTTTATTATTATGCTACTTGTCACGCGAATGACGGTGACATAAATCTACTTTTATTCAAATGAAATGTTTTCACACACCTACAGATACACTTACGTACGCACACATTCAGTACCCTTGTGAAAACATACACTCAGACATGTTTACTTGGTGGAGGGAACTATCTACCCCCCCCCCTCCCCTCCTCCGGGTCGCGGTAAAATTGTCAAACGTTCAGTGGTCCTCGGCGATAAAAAGGTTGGGAACTTCCGCTCTGTAGGACCGGAGGGTCACTGCGTCACAGCGGGTGTTCGCGTCACCTATGTCCGCATCATGCCAAAATATGCGAGTTCGCACCGAAATTGGCTGATTTTTTTTTTTTTTCTGACCATACAGCTCTTGAAATCAGCCAATTTTGATTCAGATTGGTGCAGTCTGACATTCTAGGGACATAGGTGACGCTAACACCCGCGTGACGCACTAACCCTCCATTCTTATAGCTGTTTAGGAAGTAACATTGGATTTTGATAATTATTTATTTATTTATTTTTGCTCTCTTGTAGGAGTTATTATTATTATTATTATTATTATGCAAATGGGACTTTTATCAGTGGAGGCAGAGTCGGATGAGCAGTTCACTGTGTTTTGGATACCCGGAAGCGTGTGGTCAGCAAGTTCAACAATCTGAATAGTTATTAATGTCCAAACGTAAACTGTAAAAGTGGTGGATTGTTTGCTAGATAGCTTATCTCTGGAAATATCGTCATTGATCAGCTCAGAAACTTCCTTCTTATACTTGGCACTGGCAATCTCAAATAATAGCTTTTAGTGTTGTGACTTAAGAGGCGCGGCAGAATGAAATCAGGCATTAGACAAATCGAGACCGTCAGAGGCATCACAGTTTTATAGATAAGGATGCATTTAAAGTGCATCTCTTTCCATGAAAGAGTTCTGAGCCGAAGGTTTCAGGACAAAAACATAAATCACAAAATGTGTTACGAGTTCACTTGTTGTCCGTAGAATAATTGTTTTCTGTGGTCGTCCCAGGTACACGAATGCCCGATCTTATTGCTTGGCATTTCTGTGCTCAGAGCACATCAGAACATAGAATGTCATTCTTTAATTCCCTGGGCCCTGTCCACAAGTATACAGGTGACAAATAAAACTCATCTAATGCCTGACAACGGTACAACAATGAAGAATACAGCGCATATTATGAAGCCTTGTATTTTTTTACCAGTAACAACGGCAGATTACATTAATGCCAAAGTAAAGTAGCGTATCGGCTTAAATCCCACAGGAGCCCAGAGCGAAAGATGGCGGTAAGCTCCAGGCGTTAAACATGAATATTGTCATCATAGGTACCCTGATACCAGGGCAGTTTTGACTGACAGTCTAAGGGCTAGGAGCCAGAACATAGCAGGAGGGTTAACTCTTAACTAACTACAGAGACCGCCTGTGCTAGAGTTCTTAGATTTCCGGATAACAGCAACATGAGTTGTGAGGAAGCAACAAATCCCTGCAACAATGCGAATGTCTGACTTCTGTGCTCTGAAACAGCGTCTGATTAGAGTCAATGCGGTGTTAGAAGAATAACAGAATGAGTTTCCAAGGGTGAAAGGGTTAACACAGTCAAGGTTGAAAACCTCTTAGATCATGCATATCTTGGATGTAGCCAGCGAATTGGTTGCGCTTCGTGAGTGGTGCAGATGGGACAATAATTTTGATCATTAAATGTTAACTCTTGTTCTCCCAGTTAACGATTTCGCAAACGACACCAAGGCTGTGGTAGTTTCCCTCCTTATTGCGTCATGTATTGGATACGTCCTCTTGTGCTAGCGATGTGTTGACCCGTCAAGTTTAACCTATAACCTAGCTCAGGTTACAGTCGCTATAACTTCTATTTCTGTTGATGGTGATGTTTTAGTGTGGTGTCGTGGGCTAGCGGTTAGGCCGTCGACTCGGGATCTGAAGTTCCGGGTTCGAATCCTGACTGGTCACGACATTTTTTTCCTTGGGAAGGGCAATTTGAACACTCCACCCAGGTTTGAATGGGTACCCGACTAAG
>JBCAUA010789796.1:0-14782 GCA_038406235.1 Peronia verruculata
TAAACAATGGGCTTATATTTCTCCTTTAAACAAATTGGCCTATATTTATCCTAATAACATATAGCTAATTATACACACACATGTACATTTATTAGCTTTCACAGTGGGCTTCTGTCGCGATGCCGAAGCGCTCCGCGCGCAATCCTCAGGATTTTTCTGGGGGAGTTGTCCCCACCCCTGTCTTTCTTTCTTTATCTTCCTCTACACTTTATTTATTAACACTGTTTTTGTTATTTGGAGGGCATCCAAGCATCAACAGACTGTAAATTTATTAAGTTTCTCACCTGTAGCCAAGAATGTTAGTCATAAATTTACTACCTGTTCCATGTTTCTAATGTTGCTTCTGCTTTTTATGGACTTCTTCCCTGAATACAGTCGAGTTCTGAGTTAGGGCAGATGCCTGACTTATTTCTGTCCATTGCGTGTGTGGACTCTCAAAGCAGTGCGCTGGGTCTAGAACCTATTAACAGTATGTTTAAGGTTCCAACTGACTGATTCTTCAGTCATAGCATATAAAAGATGTGTAAATTTACATTACATTGAAAAATGGTCTAATGATTCAAATGTATTTACTTCAAGTCTGGTCTGACTTCATGTATACACAATGGAAGCAAAGTTTCCTTTTGTTCTTTATTATAATTTTCAGAATTTTTATTTTATTTTGTTTTAGTTCATTTTGACGGTTAATTGACTGATAATTTCCTCAGACATAAGAAATGCCTTGGCTGTTACACCATTCTAACAGGGATCAAATCCATGATCAGATCATCACAGGCAACCGCCACACCAAAGCAAGCCAGCGTCTTCAAGGAAATCATGCTGCTCATGGCAGGATTAGAGGGTTGATGATATTCCACTTAGAAACATTTAGAAACCTTTTTTATCCTCTTTGGTAATGTATCATGGTATGTGGTGGCACCAAGATGGGACTCTTTACTATAGGATTGTTGCATGTGCACTTTTCATCCACCTCTAGCAGTCATAGTCTTCAGTGTGTGCATCAGTAAGCATTTGGCTCCCAGAGCTTTGAGGAGAAGTTTTCCATCACATTTGATAGTTCAGTCCGCTATGCATCGACAGAGAGCAGTGTTGAAACTCCTTATTTTCTGGTCTGCGATTATCTGTCAGCTGTAAGATTTACCTTGATATGGTCACTGTGCAAGATAGCCTTTTCTAAGTGGACTCCTTTCCTGAACATGAACCTCATATATTGTGAATAAGATGTCACTGATTGTTAAATCTTGCCAAAGTGATATCTCTGGATGCATCAGTGAAATGCAGTGTTGACATAGATATTCAGCTTCGAGCTGGTCTGGCTTGAGATCTCTGAAGATTGTCCAGTCCTCTGCTTATAAAATATGTGAGTGTAGAAAGCTGTGCATTTACTCAGGATATAAGTATAGTGAATCTCCTGAATCCATCGGATAGAGACAAACTGACAAGTGACAAGTTGAGAAGAAATTGTATCAATGAAGATTTGATTCCATTTGTTTGTGAATTAAGTTGTATATATAAAATATACTGTATTTGTTTTGTGGCGTGTTGTTCTTGCATCAGTATTTAAAGGGCCATGTGACTTGTATTGTAAATTTGCTATGTGAAATGAACTACAGGAATGGCTGTTTCATGTGTTGTGCTGGTCTGTCTTTCACTTGTGTTGAACACATTAGCAGTTTTTGCAGCAGAAGTGGAGAAACATTTCTACTGGGGGGAAAGCGTGATAAATGAGGATTTGAAATTACAACTTAGTGATGTTGACAGAAGAGATCACAAAAATTCTTTCAGATATAACTGTATTGATTTGTCCACTATGACTTTACCTGTCTTGAATGTATTTGTATAAGTTGTCTATCTGAGATGTTTGAAATTGCAGGTGTCATCTTTTGAGTATAGGGTTTAGAAATGGTAATACTTCCAGTAAAACTTAACAATAGCATATGATGTTGAATCCCAGCAAGTTTGAGGGGAAGAAGACTACACTGTCCATAGTATATATATTTCCATCAAAGTGTGCTGAATTCATATGAAGTTCTCAGTTGTTCCAGACTGATCTGAAATGAGTTATCAATGGCCATTTGAGATGAAGACTTCAGTACAGGTTTGTGGGCAGCACTGGAATGAATATCACCAGCATGTTTTGGTTGTTTATTTGAAAGCAAGCAGTTTTATGACTTTCATTGGATATGATTTTAGAGCTGGAAATGGCATTATTTCCCTAATCTCCATGCATTACTGAAAGTTCACTCAACTGGCAAGCAATTTTAGTGGACGTCGCTTTCAAGATGAATCATGATTAAACACCAGCCATTTCTGTATATGCAGTCCAGTGAAGTTGAAGAGACCGGCCGAACAAAAAAAAAAAAAAATACTGTATCTATGCAGCAGTGATTGACAATGTATATGGAAACAGGATTTCAGTTTTTGTTCCTTTGTGTAACAAACACATTGCAAAATGTGTATGAAAGCATTCTGTACACTTCATTTGGCATCTTTCTACCCCAAGTTTAGGTCATGTGTTTATTCCTCAATGAACAAAATCCACAGAAAAATGTAGTTTTTCCAAATCTGGCTCTTCTATCGCACCTGGCTTTGAGAATTGTATCAGTACAGGTCAGATTACTTGTATGATTTTAAGTCATTTTCTGTTTAGAATAACCAGAACAAACTTCCCATATCTTGGGAAACAAGTTACTTTCTTCTTGTTTTTATGATTTTCAAAGTACTTATCACTGATACAATCAGTTTTGCCTTTTTTCTTCTTTTTCTTTGGAAGATAGATGTCATGGGCTCAGTTCTCTGTTACTCTATCTCCTTTTTTCACATTTTGAGAAAGTTAATGTTTAGCAACTGTTTTTACACATAGGTGAGAGCACAAAATGGTTTTAAAAAACGTACCTGTTTGGGCAATTGATCGGTGAAATAATTACATTATATGGTAAATTTACTATCCGTCTTTCACGTGATATATTATTTTATATGTGTCTCCAAATAGCTCAAAAGTGGAGATATAACAAAAGAGAACTGAGCTGTGATGTGTTGACATTACAGGACTAAACCTACAAAGAGCATACATTTTCAAATCTTGAGTCACAATGAGAGAGTGGTCAGGGTTCTTCATGTTCTTCATTTTCTGGGTAATTTTTGATATGCAGCAAGCGTTTACAGGATTATCTGTGCTAGTTGGTCTGAAAAGAGCAGTGAGTAATTTGTATATTTTCAATGATGCTGTGGGCAAGAAAACTGGATGTGGAATTTGATTTCTTTTTTTGTAGAGAGGGAGAGAGAGACTAACAAGAGACAAATACAAGTACCCAGTTCTCTGCTCTTGATATAAAAAATATTTTGGCAGTGACATTGATGATATCTTGTCTCATTTGTGGTATCTGTGTATACATGAATAGATCTGTAACTTCTATCAGTCTGTGGGTAGAGAAAGATGTGATGGAAAAAAACTGGGTGTGTCTCAGAACTGCTGTCTCCAGATTGATGGCTGTTGAACTGTTTGAATACAAGTACTGTTCATATACATGTGTGTATGTGTGTCATATACATGTGTGTGTGTGTGTGTGTGTGTGTGTGTGGCCGAGGCATCTGACAAAGATCCAGTTTCACCAAAGTCTTTCTCTTGATTCTCTTTTTCTAGATACTCACTAATACTTCTGATTTTTCTGCTTTGGATTGCCTAATGTTTCTAAGGCAACTACTCCTGACAATTGTGTAATGAACATACAGTATAGATGTTGGGCATTGGTGTAGATAGCATATCAACATACAGAGTTTTGCCACTGATTATTTTGTTGTATGATGATAGGAAACCATGATTTTTTGAAAGATGGGGTTTGTTTTGCATATGTTACAAGTAAGTCCGAAATTCAAAGAGTGATCAAAACTTTATCTCCCTTATAGTGTCCTTTTGCTCCTGGCCGTCAATGCTGCAAGGATGCAGTAGTGATAGTGAGGCCATAATGGTCCTCATTAAATGTTGCTCATCACACCAATGTTAGTGACGGAATTTTAGATGCTGATAGATCACTGTGTACAGCCACAGCAAACAAAGTATGGCCACTGTGCTGGGTTGTTCATATTGTCTCATTTAGAAAGGAAAAGAAAAAAATTGGTTGAGTGCAAAGTAACTTTTGACATGTATGTCGTATGTCTCCTCGGAGGTAGGATTATTGGCTGAGAAGGATAAAATAGGCAATGCATAGATGATGAAAGTTGTGAGCACCTGTGTGGTTCTATTGACAGACTGCGTGTGATCAGGTCTAGGTATATTCATACATTTTGCCTTACTGGGATGGACTGTCTCTGTTCTATGATGTCTTCTCTTAATCATCTCTTCTGCTGTGCACTAACTATGATGTCATGGATAGTTTTCTGATCCTATAATCAATTTGGCTATTTTCTAGGGATTCTCCCAGATATAATATTATAATGCAAAGACTGCAACTGTTTCACTTTTTTATTTAAATGTTTTAACTGCTGTATTTCACAATTCACAGGCCTTTCATCTACAGCAACCTACCCAATTTTATGTAATTAATCTTGCACAATGTAGTTGTGACTAACTTATAACAGCAGTTGCCTTGTTTTTCCCCTTACTTTGAGTAAGTCACTTCAAGTCTGGGAAATACTTGTAATGATAATGTACTCCTCGTAAGTACTATATTTTCCTTTCCAATCCTCTGCTACTGAATGTATTTGATATTTCTGTTCCAATATTGCATTCACTGTTACACTGAAATTGTTTTCATTTGAATCATAGCATTGTTAAGACTTAACTACAATGATTGTCAAAGAAGGAATGTATTTAATTCATATCCCTGTAGTGTTTGAGATCAATTACCTCCTAATTTTTCTTTTTTTTTTTTTCCCCCTAATTTGAACAAAATGGATACTTGTACATTACTACCATATGTATCATCAGATTCCATTTCTCTGCCGATCTTCTTTCATTTTTATGTGTCTGATATTTTGAGGTCATCGTTCAAAAAGAGTTGTTTTTCACCAGTTCACGATTTCCCTGTGCCAGACACACAGGTGTTGAAAAAGTATGGTAGAGAGGGGGAATAATCACTTTTGTACTCTTTGCTTGAAGTGTACATCAAGAAAATTCTTGTGTAAGGAAAATATTTTCCTCTGTTGTAGTAATTTTATCAGATTTAAAAAGAATGTTTTTAAAATGATGGGGGAAAAAAAAAAAAAGAATTATTTCTTTACTTTCTCACTTGCCTGTTCAATGCTCCTTGTGTCTGGCACAGAGCAGTATTGGGAGTGATCAAAAACAATCTCCATTGTGGTATATAGACCATTGACATCTTCAGCTTATGTTAATGTTTTCCACTCACATTGTCCGAGCCATGAACTTTTGATATTGAAATTTGAAATGCATGTGTAGAAAGTACAGTTTTGTCGTAAATCCTTGCCAGC
Source organism: Peronia verruculata (assembly GCA_038406235.1). Lineage (NCBI taxonomy): Eukaryota > Metazoa > Mollusca > Gastropoda > Systellommatophora > Onchidiidae > Peronia > Peronia verruculata. Next base: position 5,431 of record JBCAUA010789796.1, read on the forward strand.
ATATCTAACTTCGCTGTGTATTACTTCATAGTGGTGTGTCCATTTTTATCACTTATTTACCGGCTTTTTTTTGACGTGTCCATATTTTCTGATGTACATTCCGTTTTTTGCAACTTTCTTTCTTTTTTTTTTTTTTTTTTGAGCCAAAAGGTATATGCAAAATATTGCAGCACCAAGTCTGTGAAGTTAGACCTGCTTGATGGGAATGGTTGAACACGTTTTGTGGCACGATGGTAGTTCTCCTCAGACTTTCTGATGAATTAATCAGGCATTTCTCCATTTGCCTATGTCTCTCTGGGTAGAAGATTTGGAAGTTTAGGCTGAAAGTCTGAAGTTTATAGTAGCATCTTTGAAATACAGTGTGCTTATCTGTCAGAATTTTCTTTGAGAGCTTGAGAAGATGTAGAATTGGGTCTTGTGATAAAGACAATACTGATATACTTTTTTCCTACGTTTCATTAATTTAGTTTTATACATTTGACAACCAGAAGAACTAGTCTTGGTATTGGCTTTTGCTTTTTGGGAGCACCTTCTTGTTCTATGCATTTCTGCTTCTCAGAAACCAGCTCTGGACACATGGATCATTGACAAACTTCCAGAAATATCATTTTTGTGATGCAACATAAGGGAACAATTAAATTGTCCATGTCAGATTATCCAAATCATGGCTTAGTTATTATCACCAATCATCAAGCGGTCTAGAAACATTATGAATCCACAGCTCTAGGCCTGCTCCTATACTTTTTCACTATGGCACATTTTCCACCCAGTTTTCTGGGGAGAAAAAAATAAATCAGATAAAACTGCATCATGCAGAATGGTGGGTTTTGTTTTTTTTCACCCCGGTTCTTCCCCTTTAGAGAAAAAGAAATTAATTTGATGCGAGTTGATCATGGATATTCAGCACAGTCATTTCTCACCTGAAGGATGGATGGACTTTAATTCCTTAAGCTGCCTTAACTTTAAGACCTGTCACATTGTTCTGTACTCTCTGCCTTTATGTCTATGATCACCCATGGAAAGATAAGAGTTTGTGTGTGCGCATCACCATCCCTGGTGTCAGATATACCACTGATCTGTCTTGTACCTTTGCCTTGTAACTGCCAGACATTCTTGCTGGAAGCCTGAATTTTTACTCTGGCCTCACATCTGAAATTTATTCTTTATTTTGAATGGCAAATGTTTCAGTTGTGCACCTGGTATACAGACAGAGTCCCTGCCATGCCCTGACCAAACACACATTTTTTTTTTACAAATTTGTACATTTAATTCTTGCTCCAGTTATTTTCATGGTGAAGAATTTGTATGACGTATGTATAAATATATTATAATCACTGGTTGTTGCAAGCTGATGAAATGAAATTGTTAATCATCATAGATTATACATCATCTCCCATGACAATGAGTATGAATGAATATTGTCTTTTTTGTCTCCGATGGTGTATATACAGCATAAGCATATTTGTTTTATGTCTATTAAGTTTAGTGCATGAAATCAGAGCATAGTGACAACTGCTGTATCAGAAGGCTGTCGGTCAGTGGTAGCTTTGATGTCAGATTATGACCTTTTTCATAAAATAGTGAGGTCCACTGTGTCCCAAGGTATTTGTTGTCACCATTTTACAGAAAAGACAAAAACTCCAATTGAGTAGACAGAAGCCATGTATATGTTTATATACATTTATATGTTAGCTGAGCAGATTAGTAAATATAGCTCCTGACCCCTCCCCTCCTTCCCTATCCGAATGCCTGGCTTATGCTGCCATCAATTTAAAAAATAAAGTAGTGTATTTGCAGTGCAAATAACGGCAGTATGCAAGGAAGAGAAATGATGTGCTGATATCAGATATTTTAAGATGTTAGAATACAAGATGGATATTAAATGACAAACTCAGGTCAGAATCCAGGTGCTCCTCAGTGAATGTTTATGCAAGTGTTCATAAGAAGTAGTGCATAATACCCTGCATATTTTAAAGACTGGTTGGAATTTCAAAGCCAAAAATCCTTCATTGTTTTATTTAGATTTTAGAAAAGCATGCAACTTAATTGATGTTGCACAGGTCATGACTTGAGGTAATTGTACATGAAGGAGGTTCCCTGCTATATGGACGAAATTGCAGTTTGTGCAGCTCTCAGTTGAGTTGGTCTCTCTGTGGTTGAAAATATGGAAAATTTTAGTGGCATATTTAAGAAATTGACATCTGATCTTCATTGTCTTTGAGAACTTGAGGTGATTTAGGTATAGAGATAAAGAAAATATATGTACTATAGATATCTATTATTTTAGTTTTGTCCAGGCTTCGTTTGTGTAGATGTTGGTCTGAAATGTTGATCTTGCGTAGGGCATTGGGTATTTAGTTCAGTATTGCAAAAGATCGGACTGTAAAACACAGCTTAATGATTATATTGAATGGCATGTTATATAATAGAATATTTTTTTCACTGCATTTTGATTGTGTTTCCAGTAGGAAACAAAAGAGCTCTAGGTACAGTTTTGGACTGATCTTAAATGTTGAAATATTTGCAGATTTCCAAAGGATTTTTAAGTTGGAAAGTTTTTGACCAGAGAGATGTTTTCAAGATATGATAAAGTGAAAGAAAAAATGTCTGTTCTGTCCTACTCCTCTAGAAACTTGTGTAGAGTAAAGACCGTCAATTTGAAACTACATGTAGTTAGGAGATTATGATCAAGAATATTAAAGTAGGACACATTGTTACCATTCCAACTAGACTCTCTTACTAATGCTTTGAATTATTAGAGGAAGACAATAAAATCAGTTAGTTTTCTTAGAGTATAAAGTTTTAAAAATCTGTACATGTATGATTCAGTTTTTACTCTTTTGCCTTATACTGAATGTCAGGCTTGTTGGTAACAGCCTCTGAAATTTGCCTAACCTTGGGTCAGGTAATTCTGGTTTGGCTGATGAAAGTGTTTCACCTGGGGCTTCTTGTACCTCAACCTTCAAGTCCAGTGTATCAATATGTGCCTGTCCTATTTATCTTCTCAAGGCCTCTCTGTTTTCTCTCAGTGTTGTGGGACTTGCTGAAAAAGTTTATTATTGCTTGCCTTCCACTCATCATTGTCCAACAGATACCTGGATTACCATAGGGCAATGTTTTCTTCTCTTGAACTCCCAGAGTATTTTATCTTGTTTTTTCTCTATGCGAGTATGCAGCGCAATGCAATGGTCTGATGCGAAACTGGAGCTGCAAGTTAATCAGAAGAAATAGGCAGAAATTTCATAAACGTAAGAAAATGTTACAGTTTTAAATTTGCAGTGAAACCTGCAGAATTACATTTAAATACTATGATTTTGATCAGCTGATATTAGAAAATGTAGTTTGAAGCACAGCTTAATTCATCTTAAGTCTTGTCACATATTTGTAAAAGCATTTAGTGAGTTAGTTTTTACACAAAATAAGACCTTTTTGTTTACAGATCTCATTGAAGAGAACTAGCATTGTATGATAATAATGATACATGTACGTCTGTAAGGAGTGAGTAATGGTAAGTTTTTGATTCTTTTGTTTTTTTTTTTTCACTGAGGGTATAGATACATGTACAGATATTGTTTGTTTACATCAAAACCAGGATGGCTGGTTTGATTGTACATGTTCATATAACATTGAATGAGTCTGTATGTTTGGATGAGTATACAAAACCTTGTGCTAAGTGGATGCTGCAAATGTATGGAGGAGGAGGGTATTGTTAATTGTAGATATGCAGGCATATGATGAATGAATTAGTTCATGAATGTAATTGTTATGAACATTTTCATGACCAAATGGTTTGTGGTGTTTACTCTAATAATAAGGAGTGTTGAATGGAGTATAAATATAGTTGTGTGCAAACAGGTAAATGCGTGTTTTCATTTTTTTATTTCATAAGGATGACCATGATCTTGAAATTAAAAACACTATTTTTAAGTAAATGAATACACATGATTGGAAAAACAAATATGACTGTCGAAATCTAATTTGCTGCTTTCAGTCATTTGTGTCCTGTGAAGTCAGTTATTGTATTCTGCATTGTTCATGGGTAATTGTTATTAGTTCTGTAATGTTCATGTGTTTATGTTCTCATGGTTCTGTGATGTTCATGTGTTTATGTTCTCAGTGTCCATGTAGTCAGGCATTGTTTGAGTTCCCATATGTTCATGTATTCATGCAGTGTTTGAGCTGTGATTGTTCATGTACTGGTGCATGGAATTAGTTATGTGGTGAATTCGTTGTGCTGTCAGATATTGTTCGACTTCTCCAATGTCCATGTATCGTTGAGAGTTCCACACTGTTTATGTAATTTAGTAATTGGTTATTGTTCGAGTTCTCTATTGTTGATATCAGTTTTGCTGTTTAGTAATATACTTTCTGAACATGTGCTTGATTTAATTTGCCCCTATGATTGCACTATAATGAAATTTTAGCAAAATCAACCTAGTCTTGATAGGTATCATGGTTGCAGTGAAAACACATTTCAATGAGCAAATAATGATGTTTATTAGACAAAAAAAATAAGGCAAGGGATTTTGTGTTTGAAATCCCAAAACTTTAATAAACCAAATCATTGTGTGAGAATATGCAAATTACACAAAAATGAAAAGGTCCAGGTATTTAAAAAAAAAAAAAAAAAATGAAAAGGTCCAGGTATTAAAAAAAAAAAACAAACTGAAAATATCCACTTGCACTCAACTTTTGTCCGACTGATCTCATTTATGACAACATGTGTAAACATGGCATTTTGTAAAGAATACATGTCATAACATCATAGATAAAAGAGATAAAATACATGGAAACAGAACCATGGAAAGAAAAGATAGAAAAGTTCTTGATACCTTACTAGATACATATACTATGCTTTGCTTCTGTTTGCAAGAATCAGGCCAGCTATTACTGATATTGCATACTAATTGGAGTTAGAAAATAAACAGAGACACATTCACTAAGTAACAAACAAATACACGTACATGTATCTTGATACCATCAAATGCACAACAAATAATCATAAACTTTAACGACTGAAAAAAAACAACAAAAACAATGAATAACATTTGATCTCAGTAAACTGTCTGATATATACACCATGTTACACTCTTGAAACTTTGTGAAGTTCTCATTGCTCCAGGAGTACAACTTAAATGATGTGTAAGGTCCAAACTTCAAACGAAAAGAAAATAGATATTTTGAAAACTGTGAAAACAACATGAAGTTCAAGATTATTTTAAGACAGATAAATGAGCGGAGGACCATCACAATCACATTAATGCTTTGAACAGAATGCTTTGGGTTGACTTGGGTCAGACTAGTTCAAAATTCTGTTTTTTTGTTTTTTTTATTTCTATCCTTTTTTTCTCTCTCTGGTAGATATATTAATATACCAAAGACTCTTCCTTCTCAAACAGTGCTGGAAATAATTGATATTCTTGTGAACATTTAATTTGATCTTGACTTTTTGAATTGCGTGCACCAAACTCTGGGTCTTGTTTCAAAACGAGAGTGATGTCTGCATTTTTATCAACAATCACATCAAAAGATAGTAAAATACTGCAGAATGGGCAAAAGATCTAACAAACACTCAGACTGATTCCTCTCTAGGGCTCTAACCTTCCACTGACATACATGCAGTGTCCATGTTCATTATCACCAGACCATAGCATTATGATATGACTATGGCGACATAATGCAGTTGGAAGTTGTCCCCAAGCACAAGACATAATCAAAGAAATGAGTAAATGACCCGAAATATTTACTAACGAGCTTGCACTGAGTCACACTAAAGATAAAAGTACCCAACAGCGCTTATAAAGTAGATAGGAACAGAAAGTTTGCCAAGTATCATGTCATATTTACACAGCTGAGCCATTGAATGACAAACATGTTGAAGGAAAGACATGTAAGATACAGTTCCTAACATAACTATCAATGATATTGATCAGATTGATATGATGTCACAGGCAAATAAAAGTGTCAGATGATAGTGTAAATAAAGGCAGAGAACATCTCTGGTAACTTTTTAACCCACAGTAATAACATTGTGCATGTGGAGTACACTAGCTGGAGTCAGTGTGAACATCTCAAATGATTCATGAGCAGGACATCATCTCTTCAACAGTTTGTCCATATCTAATGTTATATTACTTATATATATAATCTGCAGACTGTAATGCAGTGGACTTACTAACTATGGGTTTTGTAGGAACAAGCTGAGTCTTCCACCATTTCTTGCTCTGTGTCACGGTCACATATACATGTATATACATACATGTATATAATATATCCCCTTTGCTGAGTGGTACGGGGGCACTGCATGGAATAAAACTTTAGATATGAAACGTACTGGATCACAAATAACTGCATTCATTTCTAAAACTAAAATTAAATATACAGAGATCATTGGTGCTGACTAAGATTGATGAACAACGGAACACATCTTCAGAAATGATCATTACAGAAATCTTCACGCTGACACTTCACCTGGGAACTCCTTTCTTCATCTCTTCACTTTTTTTTTGTGTACATCTGACAAAATGACCATTAAAGATAAACCATAAATGAGTAAACTCAGCGAGTTTCAGCTTACAATCACAACTCTTTTCATGAAATCTCAAATTAATTCCATTATATTAATTACAAGCGAGTTGTGAAATCTGCAAATGCTAAACATCAAATAATTTTGTAAAGTTTTAGCCAATGTTTATGAAATCTGAGATCTCACAGGGTCTCTGATGGTCACGGTTATACCCAGTAAATGTTGAAATTGAAAATATGTGTAGATGTAACTTCCACTACGAAATATACTGTCAGTTGCTTAACATTTTTTTTTTTACACTAAACAGGCTATTGACTAGTGATAGGCAGTATGAGGTTTAGTTTAACTATAAACTTTCATGGAAGACATCCACATCCAGTATAATTGGGATAATGCCAGGAAATACATTTGACCAATCTCTACTACATGTGGTTTCTTTTAATAATAATATTTTATCCTTTATTAGATGTTATGTCTACTTGTGCCATCTATTGAGGGAAAGGTCATCCATTATTCAACACAGGTCACTAACCTTCAGTGAGCTGATGAAAATGAAGGAATGCCCTAGAGCCATACATGGCTTCACAATTATGGTTATCTTATTAAATATGCTGCATACCATGATAGAAATGGTTTTTCAGTGGTTGAGAAGACATCAAGAGACATAAATACATACACAAATTGGTACAATTCACAATGTCCCATAGGGCTAGGTATTTTCTTTCATTATATGAAATGTAAAAGTGATTATGGAACAAGATGTCGCTGCAATGGGATGGCTGCCAAAGGAAACAGAAAGGATATTAGGGGATTGCTGTGAAGCTGCACTCAATCTGTCTTTCATAGTGTCTGCATTCAGTTCACATTGATAATAGACCATGAAAGATTAAATGTTATTCAAAATCATATGAGTGGCAGTTAATTATGACTCTCTCAGTTAACGATGACTCTCTGTGAGGACTCTATGAGACAACAGGTTATCACATTTACTGGACAGGTGAGAAAGGCATTCGGATTGGATCTCTCTCAAGCTGTCATTTCTTTTTCTCTCAACATGAAATAGAAAATGAATGTATGAGGATCAAATGTATGGAAAGGAGGTTGTCTTCTTTCCTTCAATAAACTGGATTAAAACTTCAGTGACAAAATATTTCCCTTTTTTCGCTTAACAGTCCAAAGGGACAATTTTGTCCCCTCTTTCTCTAGAGTTCAAAAGACAAAACTTTTTCCTCTTGTTCATTTACTAGAGTTATAGAAATGAAATTTTTTTCTCCCCTTCACCAGAGTTCAAAGGAAAACTATTTTCACCGAACAGAATCCAAAAGGGAAACTATTCTCTCTATATCATTTAGCGGAGGGCAAACTTTTAACTTCTTCCTTCACTACACAAAGTTCAGAAAGATTAAAATTTCTTCTCTCCTTCACTTAACAGTTCAAAAGAGAAAACAGCTTTTCACTAGACAAATTGGATCTATGGACTGAAAAACTGAGCAGCCTCCATTCAAATTGATGACAACTTGCATCTATAACTATAACTTATGGTGTTTTCTACTGGCAACCCACTTAACTTATGTGGTCATATACTTTCAAATCAATTCCAAGACAGCAACTCTTGATCCAGAATTCCATGCGCTAAATTCAGATAACAAAAATAAGCTATCAATTGTGACTGCATCTCATTTACATGTATGTACTTGAAATACAGGCTTGAAAATTCTATGCTTTATTTGGGAGATCCACACATCTGTTACATACAATATCTTCGGATATGTTAACCCTTGCATCCTCTCTCACGTCTTGTATTTGAAAAAAAAAAGTGATTAGCAACTGTCAAATTATTACAAGTTGCATTGTCCATTTTTCCATTTCTAGAAGTCAATAAAATGTAACAGGGAATAATTTTTTACACAGAAAGAAAGAAAAAAAACAAAACATTATTCCGAAACCTGGAAATGCACAGCTTTTTCTTTAAAAACTCCAATTATTTTGAAACACATTGTACAAATGTTCACAGGCCTTAATATCAGAAACAAAATCATTTAAAAAAACAACATGAAATGAAATAGAAATGAAACAGAGGAAATCAACATAAAATGTTTGAATATTGTAATTGTACAATATTTTATATGACTTGTGATCATTTTACAAACCTGTCATTCTGAGAAAAAGACATCAAAATACAGAAATATTTTTGGATTTCACGTCATTTCATCTTCTGATTTTCAAATGTTTTTCTATGTACAAAATCAAAATCTGACATCTGACAATGTTCTATTTGTTCAAATTAACTAAATTCATTTTCATTGTCTCTGTTTGACCTGCACGAGCCCAAAAAACTGGTAATAAAACAAATGGTAAGCCTAATGCCCAAATTTTTCACGAGTAGAAACAAATGTCCACAACAAAAATAATATCACAGACAATTTCATTTGGTTTTGACAGTGCTCTTTGTGAGCTTTGCTTCAATTCCATAAGTACATTGCGATTTACTTACTGAAAACAAATTATAGTTTATACAACCAAGTAGTACTGGACAGATCAACAGCTGCAGATTTCATGTTTGTTCTGATCTACCTCTTGTGAGCTCAGTTCTCTGTTCCATTTTTCACATTTTGAGAAAATTGATGGGTTGTGTTTGGCAACTCACGGCTGTTCAAACTAGCCTCAGAACGTTCCTTTAGTTGCCCGCTGCCCGAGTCATAAATCAGCGCCCAAAGTGACAGCTCGGGGGGATTCCCCTCCAAGGTGTGCTCGTATGAATTTCCCGCCTAACTAGTCCTTCCCCGCTGTGACATCGCTTCTTTTTATCCCATTAGTTTGCAGTAT
>JBCAUA010789906.1:0-14782 GCA_038406235.1 Peronia verruculata
CTCACTCACTCACTCACTCACTCACTCACTCACTCACTCACTCACTCACTCACTCACTCACTCACTCACTCACTCAGGACTATTTCAAACCTGATCTGTATGATATACAGTAGAGTTAACTTTACATGTAACAAATCTCAGGTGAATCATTTCACAGATACCTGTAACGATACTCTACATTTACATAGCATAGGAGAACAGATTTGAATTACGCCGCATTTTTAAAAAACAAAACTAATAAAGAAAAAGCGAGTCTATTATACCCTAACACAGAGAGTCTACCAAATCTTTCTGTACATACTTTCTTTAACATTTTTATTATCTATCTGTGTGTGCTAGATTAGCACTAGTGGAGTATTCAGTTCGTTTGGACCAATGCGTCGAATTATTCTTAATGAGTGAATATTCTCAAAGTCTGAGGGAAAAAACATCGTCATAATCTCCATCTATGGAAATAGATGTTTGCTTTAGGAAAGTTAATTTTGGCCAAGGAAATTGTCTCTTAGTTTGTGAAAGTTATTTTTCACGAATTCCCTTGCTAGATAGAGGACTGTTCTAGTAATCTGTGAATAATCCCTTTCCTAGAAAATACAATGTGTTATATTTTCCCGGCTAATTCTCCCCCAGTTATTCTCCCTAAATTATCGAATAATCACATCGCAAAGGAAAACTCCACTAACTGTGGGGATATCCATCAGTCAGGGAAACACTAACTGAATCTAACGATTATTCTTTTAATTTATGAAACACTTTCTTACTCAGAGTGTCATTTCAGGGGTCAAAATGAGACTGAGTGGTTTTCAGTCATCTTCGTCTGGATCACTCTATTTTCACGTATCCATTTTTTTTTTCAAAAGAATCCCTCTTCCCCTCCCCCTTTCCAACAATGTGTTGCCTACGACGACCAACTGATAGTCGCCAATATATAGCTGTGTAGAATTCAGCAATATCGTGGAAAACCTCATCGTCCTCGCCTTTGCCTCCGCTGTAAGTTGATCTCACTTCTTGGCTTGACCCTGTTATGGAAAATAGGAAATTTATAACCAACATTTTTGACTGTTATAGAGAGATGCCCTCCAAGTAATAACAGTAGTGAATAGTGTTAATGATTTAATGACCTAGGAAAACGCCTGACGTACTTCCGGTATCGGGTGTTTCTGAAATCGTATGTTCTACTTTTGCACTTATTTCACAGGCACTGGCCAAATTCACTTCCTGAGTCGCTTTCTGAAGGATCTGTCTATGTAAATGAAATGGGGCAGCAAAGCACCCTCTCATTCCTTACGACATAATATAGACGTCAAATAGATAAATCCACATCTTGCAAGCTATCGTGATAAGGGACTGTTATTAAACATACGGCTTGCTGTATATTTACACATGGGTAATTTTGATGGCTGCATCTTGCCTTTCATACAGTTTGATAATTTGTATTTCTGTTTACAATTGAATGTCATTGAAGCCATTTTTTGTTTATTCACACAATGAAGCAATAGCCTTACTGACGCGCCTTTGGTTAAATACTAACCAACGAATTTTGGCTGGGGGATACTCTATAGGCGAAAGATATATTTGACCCTTTTTGGAATTATTCCTAGCTAGCGGAATTCTCGGAAAGCCGTCGGAATATCCCTTTTAGGGGGAAATGCTGCCTAAATTTAAGGAATGTTGTCTTATTCTGGAGAAGAGTGATTTAATCCTGGGAATACTGACTTCTTCTAGACGTTGGGAAATACAGGCTTGGTCTGGTGGTCTTAATTTGGGAAATACAGCCTTACTCTGTGAAAAGTGATTTAATCTGGAGAATATTGCCTTAATCTGGGAAATAATGCCTGAATTGTGGAAGGGCGGCCTTAATCTAGAACATACAGTAGGGAAACGTTATTTAATCTGGAGAATGCTGCCTTGATCTGGGGAATACAGTCTTGGTGTGAAGAATATGCCTTTATTTGAAAAATCTAGGGTATGCAGCCTAAATGTTCTGAATGCTGTGCGAATATGGAGGAATGCTGCTCTTTTCTGGGATAAGTGATTTACTTTGGGTAATAAGGCCTCAGTCTGGGAAATGCAGCCTTAATATTATTATGAGGAATATGGGGTGTACATTGATGTGGAGAAAACAACTTAATCTGGGGAATGCATTCTTAATCTCTGGAGGACAGTCTTAATCTGGGGAATACTGCTCTAAACCTAGAGATATTGACTTAAACTGGGACTATTACCATAATCCGGGGACTAGTGCCCTTACCTGGAATCATATTGCTCATTACTGCCTTTATTCCAGGGATACTGCTATAATCTGGGAAATCTTCTTCCAGTTTGGTAAATATTTCGGTGATGGGAGTTAATACTCTACTGGCCTGGGAAATTCTCTCTTGGTCTCCTTGTAACAGTCAGGAAACTGGAATTGGGGCTCTTGCACATCGCCCAGATCACCTAATCAAATTCTTAATCTACCTCCCTTCCTTCCTCTCTGACTTCCCGTCCCCTCAATCTTCGAATCTTATCAGTCTTTAGAAAGAGTTTAACATTACTGAGGTTGCGCGGAAGCCTTTTCAGTCCATGACATCTTGTTACGTTCATTTCCCCTACGGTTTTCATTTATAAGGCTGTTCTCTGATATTCTCTGGACTTTCTGTGAGGAGCTGAAAACTTAGATTCAGATAGTCTTTGTTCAAACGAATAGCTGGTGTCATTTTGATACAAGAGTTTCCACTGTGATAGACATTTCTCTATATTAATTCGACAGAGGCTAGACATGAAAACAAAAAAGAAAAAGAGTTTCTCTTCTTACCAGGAAGAGTCTAGGAGTGCTCTTATTCAATCTTGTGGTAGCTTTCCTTTTTTTCGTTCTTTCGAAAGCAATCACGAAAAGAAACAATTAATTTCCGAAGACTTACAAAACCGTGACTGTTTGTTTAACTTTATTGTTATATTGTTGCCAACTGTCTTGCTGTTTAGTTTAAACATTTGTCCAGGAGGCAAATGGCGTACTCTATTCGTTTTTTTAGAGAGATATCTTTAAGTTGTAATTTCTCCATGCATCCATTCGTCCATCTATTGGCATAGCCGTCTATCCATCATGTTTTTGTCCGTTTGTCCGGAGATTTATTCGATGCGTCTACCCATACGTCTATCATTCCATCCATCCATCCATCCATCCATCCATCCACCCATCCATTCATTCACCATCCTTCCATTCATGCATTATCCAGCCATCCATCCAGCTGCATCCATCCATTCATCCATCCACCCATCCATCCATCCATCCAACCGTTTGTCTGCCCGCCCATTCATCCATCCATTCATTCACCTATCCATCCCTTTATCCATTTACCCATCCATCCATCTATCATCCAGCCATCCATCCAGCTTCATCCATCCATCCATCCATTAACTCATCCATTAATCCATTCATCATTCCAGCCACCCATCCATCACCTTATCCATTCCCCTATCCATTCATCCAACCACCGGTCCATCGATCAATCCATCCATCTATCCATTCATCCATCCATCCAACCATCCAGCTATTCCTGCTTTTACAATTCTGATGACGGGTAGGTTTTTCTCTATTTTTCTGATCAGCTTACCATCTCTGTCCATGGAGTCATTTATTTCTACATTTTTTCTTAACTTTTCTTTGTATATATATTATGTACAATATATTATATATAATATATACACGACAGGAAAGAACAACAATAATCACGTAAATTTCTTGTTCTTCCAGTAATGTTTCTTCTACAGGTGGAGATCATAAACATAATATCAATGGTCTAGGCCGTAAGGTATGTTAACATGTTCAATAAAACTTATGTAGACAAATGACATCTTTGTTCCTTATGAGCCTCCATTGCTAACAGGGCTTTTCACAATTACTACGCTTTGTTCTGCGTCTGAGAATAGCGAAACATAGCCTTTTGCGCCCGTTTTCGTTGTTTACAACTATACAAAGACCTTTGAGTTAAAAAAAAAAAAAAAAGCAAGGACATTAGAAATTAAATTTTATGTAATACATGAATTTAATTATATATATATATAAAAAAAAAAGAAAGAAATATGGCTGTTCTTGATGGAAGAAGCCTATTAATGCCTCATTCCCTGACTACCCGACAGATGTTAATGGGGCTGACGTACGTTATTTGCTGCCTGAAATGTTGTGAGAGAATTTTGGAATGTATTGCATTTGACGTAAGACAATGTAAGCGGCTTGCAGATTCAGTTAACTCTCTGTAGCCCATGGAGGGTTTTATAAAGTGAATGAATCAATAACTGCTAAAGCACTGTTGAATATCGGCGGTCCTACAAGAAGACCCATAGAATATGGGGTCATCAACAAAAGTCAGTGCTTTGTGATTATTATTATTATTTTTTTACTAAACATTCAAAATTTTATTTACGATCAGTTGAAACATTCTTTACAGAGGGTTAAGTATATATGCATTTCAGGAATAAATGCAATAGGGATATACAGGTGATGTGGGATCAGGAATCGAAATGAAAATTCCTCGGGTGAAGTTAAAGGGAATGGGAGGGGAAGAGTGCTAAAATATAACAGAAGAGATTTTTGTCTTATGCATCCATTTTTCTCTCCTTCATTTCTTCCTTCCTTCCTTCCTCCATCCATCCATCTACCCACCCACCATCCATCCACCCACCCATCCATCCATTCATCTATCCATCCATCCATCCGTTCTATTCATCGATCCCTCGATCCATCCACCCATCCATCCATGTGCTCATAAAACACCATGGAAAATCAAAGGACAGCGCTTTTTCGACATAGAACAAAATATAATAAATAATTGTCTCTTTTTCGTCATGATAGCATCATCCATATCTAAATCTGGTCTTAAAAGATGGCATTGCCATACCCATTTTCTACTCTTATTTCACAATGAGAACTTGTTTTCACTACTGAAACTCATTAGAGACTACCATAATACGATGTAACCGTCTAATGTTAGCCTTATAGGTCTAACAAACTCTTTGTCGCACAAGAAATAGTGACTATTCTTGAAAACCTATCTGATATCATGTGGCAATGGTAAAGAAAAAGATACATCTTACTCACTATGTCATGAAAAAAAAAAAAAATTGAAAGAAGAAAAATGTGTTGGCTGGGGCGTAGGGTGAAAGGTGTGTGTATGTGGGGGGGGGGGAGGGGGTCACTTGGGGAAGGTTATTTTGAGGTTTTGGACACGTGTGTGGTTATCTTATTAGGCTGATATCAGGATGCTTACAGGATGTGTTTATTAATTGATGCTCTTGAACTCACTTACATCTTAAGACAGATCAATATGTCATAATTGCCAACATTTAGGAAATTTGTGGAATTATCCAATTTTATACTGGCAATTGCATACAGCCAACACATGGAATACTGTGGATGGCTTATCTAATATACATATTATTTTTAACTCCCTCTCTCTCTCTTTCACTTACACATACACACACACCCGCCCCCCCCCTCCACACACACACATAATGGAGATCATGTGTAACAAACTATCGATAAAACAAACTGACAATACAGTATAATTTTAACACACAGCTTATTGTCATGAGCGGGAACTGCTCTAGTTTACCGTCCACAGTTGTCGTCAGAGCAATTTACTGACGTTTATCATTATATTGATTTGGTGACCTCTTTCCTCCTATCACTAAGGTGGAGTTTTGTCTATCATAGGACAGCTTTAGTTGTAAAATCATCAGCTATCTTGAATCAATATTTCGGTTAGACAAAAAGATGTCACTCTGCTCTGATGGTGACATCGATGTATAAGGGCATAACAGACTTTGCGGGAGATGCAAGGCTGTCAGACGTAATGGTTCTCTTTGCGCCTTGCAACCTCTGGGCAGGCGAGGTTATCTCCGGCAATGAAAGTGGTTGCTCTTGTCCGTTATGTTATAGTGTTTGGTTGGAGAGTTTGTCTGGTCATTCTGAAGTAAGCGTCAGTGACGAAATCGTAAGAGTGATCAGTGTTCTTTGCTCTACAAAACGTGTGTATCACTTGCAAAGTTATCAGTCATTCATTCATTTGTTGCCTTGTCTGGAACAGACAATGGTAATCATGGGTTTCCACTCGGATCTGTTATCAGCCAACCTCAAGAAGGAGTTGTGATCATGACGTTTATTTGTTGTCTATAGGTTTTTCTTTGTCTACTCCTGCTTTTTCGACCTTCTATCTCCCCTGTGATAGCTAGATATTTAAGGCTCCTGTGGCAACAGATGTGTCCTAGAAATTGCAGTTGCTTCTCTATTATCGTTTCGTTTAGTGATCTTTTCAGATTTGGGTCTTTCAGCACTGACTTATTCGATTTTTTTTCTCTTTCCGTAATAATAAATTGGTCTCTAACATTGTTTCAGATGTCCTCTAAGATGGCAATCTTCCCAAACCGGAAATTATGAGTTTGTCACAAAAAGTGGGAAAATAACTCCAGAAACTTAAAATGGAATGTAAAAGCTGATTTCGTCAAAGACTAATGTCTTCTATTTAAACGTTGCTAACTTGACATAAAACTCAGGTCGCATAATTGAATCCATGGCAGTGTGTGACCTTACTACCTTACTATAGCCCCATGATACACCTAAAGCCAACTAGCTAAGTTATAAAAAAAAATATACGTTCTTTTTCGATTACAGACACTATGTTAATTTCACAGTTAATTATATTGGTCACAATGTTAATTCAGAGTTCCATATAACAGAACTGAAAACTATCTGTACTTGCATAGAAATTAAAAAAAAAAAAAAAAGGAATAAATCAGAATTTTTTTTTTTTTTAAGTACACATTCTTGAAAATCCGTAAATTGTCAAATAATATAAATGCAGCAGTTAGCAGTATGGTTTCAAGATTAATACAATATGTAGAAGAAAAGAGAGGAGACCTCTTTTAGTAGATTGTGCTTTCCAGATAGAAAGAATAGAAAATACTTTACTGTCATTGACGTGGAGTTTAAATAGATGGGAAATGAAAAAGAAGTAGACAGAAGAAAAGCTGTAGGCGTGCCAGCATCCATGATGGCCATAGAAAACATTTGTGGAGACCCAGAGCCTAGTCCTCAACTGCAGTGGATGGAGAGGGCTGATGCATAAGTAGTCAAGAGCCCTCCGATAACCTTCGACGGAGTTTTAAGCTACGAAGATGAAGAATTCGAGTTGTAGGTGAACTTTTCAGGGACAATCTTAAATAGAATGTTACTCACTGAGATTGAAAGGTCTTGGTAATGTAGGAAGTCGAGCGTCGAGGCCAGAAATTTAAAACTTTATTCTATTCAGTAATTAGACCACTGGCAGCCTTAGAACATACTAAAAAATTGCAGTTGTGTAAGTAATAATAATAATAATAGAGAGTATTTACATAGCCCTTATCCTGTAATTACAGGATCTAAGCACTCTACAATCTATTATTACCCCCAACAGACCCATAGAAGACACTCATAAACTTTGTCAGCTTCTTGGGAAGCATACAAGGCGGCTGCCTGTTAAGTGCTCAAATCCTTATCAATCTAACAAAATCAATCACTGTCTATAGTCAGGTACCCATTCAAACCTGGGTGGCGTCAGGAAATGTGAAAATTGCATTTCCTAAGGACAAAATCGCGGGACCCTTCAGGATTCGAGCCCAGAACTTCAGATCCCGATTCTGATGGCCCAACCCCTAGGACAACAACACCACCAGTATACCAGATTATATTATTGGTAGACTGCACACAAGTATAAAATACAAATTATATGCTGGGGCACCATTGGTTTCAGGTCATTATTGTTACCACTATAAATTTGGCAAGATTCTATACAGTACAAGTCTCCAGGTTTTCTCGATCAGTTTACGTAGTGTCCAAATATATGATTAGAAGCAAATATGAGACACGACACGGTAAAATCAGGCCCTCGTCAAACTGAGCCAAGCGGAAAAAATCATCTGTTTTTCAACAGCGAATACACTTTTAACGTATTTTTTTTTCTTCACCAAACCCTTTGATATCAATCTATAATGGATTTCAGAGTTCAGTTTACTAATATAGATTGAGCAAAAGCCCAAAAATTGTAATATAGTGGCATGGTTAATAAGTATTAATAAGGATTCACAAAGTTATCTGTCATTTCTCAATAAATTCAGCTGTAGTTACAGGTTACTCCCATCATCTTTAATTGCCAATATCTCAACTTCTACTTAAGGTAAAACAAATCATTTTCCCACAAGAAAGGGAAATGAATAATCTTGACAGTGATACCAATAACTTTATATACTCAAAATTTGACGAGAGCCTGATTTCATCGTGTCGTATCTTATATTACGGTGGTAAGTGCCAGGAAAGAAGTTGTCAAAAGTCAACATATTGTTTAAAGACATGTCCAGTATAAAAAAAGTGATGTGATCATTATAAGGAATGGATCAGCTCGCCAAATACCTTCTAGCACTTGTATCAGTTGTGGTAGAAATTTTAATAGATGTGGCAGTGCTGGCATTCCAAATCTTAGTACATTATTACGGAAAAAAATTACGCGGAAATTATCGTTAATCGTTAAAAAGGGGGGGGGGGTCCAGAGAATGATGTTGTGAATGCCTGAACTAGGGACCTTTTACACTTTAAATTCGGATTCATCATCTCCAAATAAGAGGAAAGGTGTGGAAAAATAGTTTTCTTTTATCTCTGGTTGCCATAAAAACGCCTCCATTTTGGATTTTGTGTCTAAACTTAGCTAGATTCCCATGGTATTGCATGCAATCATTTAATTTTTTTTGCACTTCAATAACATGGCTCAAAAAGATAATAAGTATTTGTGCTCTGTTTATATGTCACACAATGTTTGGAATAAACAGTTTGTAATTATGTGTGCTGGAGAATGTACACGTTCTCAATTGTCATAATGTTCCTTCTAAAACGTGAATAAAACGTGAAAAAAAAAAAAAAAAGGACGCATTTTATAAAACCACATGTTATAGAAAATATATATTCAACATTTGAAATTAATTGGTTAAAAAATAAGGAAGCCTTGAGGAAAAACAAGAAGAAAACATAGATATTGAGAAAATCGCAGTTAAAAATTATTTTTTCATAATCTTTCGGCACAGTCTCCTACCAGTGCCGTGATGGGATCATTTCGCCGTGTACAGCAAATGTTTCTGGTCCAAGCAATTATTTTTCTGGTATTAGGAGAGGTCGACGAGTCTAAAATTAGCAAAGTTCAATTTTGATAGTTTGGGCGAGAGTGCTCATTTTCAGGAGCCGCACCCCTCCTTAAGCCTTAATGTGAGGCATCTGCTATTCCGCATGTACGGACTTTCACTCCACAAAAGAGCGATTGAGAGGGAAAAATAAGACAGGCTCTATGACGTCCATTCCTAACTTGCCGTACAGTAAGAGAAAGTCCTGAGATTAGCGCGAAAGAGTTTTAAATGATCACGAACGTGTGACAAGTTAAAGAGAGGCAGAGAGACACTAAATCAATCTGTGATAGAGAACCCTCAAATCTTTGTAAAGCTTTCATGATATGATAATGTGAAAGAATCATCACAGCATACCCTATAGGGCCTACTGTTTGTTGCCATGGTCTCCCGGTAGTTGACGTTTAGCATTGACGATGCCAGTGTTATATGGCATTTTTATTATCACACATTTTGATCCACATCTCCGAACTGTCTTTCAGACAGTCGTGTTAAAAAACAACAACAAAAAAACAAACAAACAGTATAATTTTGTCAAGGTTATGCTGCCATCAGATATTATAGACATCATCATAGACATCATATTTGAGGATTAATGTTCAACCGCTACGTTATTTATTTTTGTTTTAGTTCCTACTGACAAAATCAGATTTAAAAGAAAGGCTCCAAATCTAATATCGAATAAATTGGAGAACAGTATTATTTTTTTGTGATCAAGCATCAACATGCCCCGAGCTACTGAAATCCAGTACCGAATGGCACTGAATTTCTGTGTGCGGGGATGGGGACGACTCAGTCTGGAGCTCAAGCATGGACCGAGGGTAAGTTTGACTCGCCTGTCAGGGAATGCGAGAGGGCAGACGTTGGCAATCTGGCTACACGGTCGGCTGGTTGGAAGATGTCCGGAGCAATCACATCACCGGCGACTGACCGGAGGTTTCAGTAGATGTACTAGGTCTTCCACCATTTCCCGCAGTCTTCCTTCAGTCGGGCCCTTCTCATGACAATTGTTCACTTGGAAGGGCTCGGTGAGGTGATTACAATGGATATGCGACTGTCAGGCTGTCTCGGATCTACTCACTACCAACGTCAGCAGCAGCAAGGACGGCCCCATGGACGACAACAGGAAAAAACGTCATTTTCACAAGAATAAAAGGAAGAAGAAGATGGTTTAATTAAAGTAGCGAGTTCCAGGACTTGCAAGTTAATGAGGCTACGATCTGCGGGGGCGGAGGAATGTGTAATGGCTGTTTGTCTTGTCTTGCATCACATTTAGTTACCCCTACTATAGTAGAGCTCACTATCCAACGAAAAAGTGCTCGTTTAAAAGTGCAGAGCCAAGCGCGCCGTGTACAAGACTTTCCTGCTCACACTTTGTTAAAAAAAAAAAAAAAAGATGCGTTAATAAAGAGATTATCACTACAGTGGTATAATGCTGCACTTGATGCATATCTGAGTGAAAAACAAAAGTCTAGGATTAACGAGAATTCCATATAAAATTTCGATCATATATCGACTAGAGAAAAACTGAGAATTGTCTAAAACGCGCTTTTTTTTTTCTTACTATTTTCTTTCGACTCTGATAAAATTATGCCTTAGCAGTTTGGAAACCGTGCGATTTTGTGGAATCCAAAAAAAAAAATCGCCAAGTTAAGAATACTGATGATGGACCATTGGGCAGAATCGTTCAATGTGTCCAGCGGAAAAGCAGCTTTGCGATTGAGATAGATATCAAACGAGCCTGTCCTTTTACCACCAATGCTTGTCGTCATTGGACAGACTGCATCACGAAGAAGGAGACAGTAGGAAAGGGCTCCACACTCACTCACCCATGACCAGATCAAAAAGAAAGAAAGAAAGAACTATGATGGTGGATGACACACACAACCAAACGTACTGGTACTAATGTGCGTTTAAGCAAGACCAAGTTTCACAAGATGATATGGAATGCCAGCAGTTCAACCATTCTAATTGAAACAACATTTAAGAAAATGAAATATTTGCCTATCTTGGCAATTAAATAGTTCATGTTCGACTAGGCACAAAACCTGGAAATCCCCAGAGAAGCGTGTGTACCCTCCTCCCTCCCCCCCCCCCCCCCTGCTAGATTAGAACACTCACGGATGTTTGTTACCGCTCCTCCACGAGATCCGACAACAGCTTGCCATGCATTTTTGTTGTTTTTCCCATGTCAGTGGTAGTGAATGATTTGAAATTTTTGCATCTCCCTACGAATATTAGACGGGGATTTCCAGCCATTCACTTGGTCGGAACAAATCTATGGTTAGTCAGGGAGAAATGCACCAAAACAAAGTCTGAAACACTTTGAAACAGCTTAGACACTGTGAAATGTAAGATAGATTTCTTTGAACGTAAAACAATTCAATGTATTTTATGTTAAATTTTAATGAGTACTAAAGTTTTGTTTTGAAATCAAGCAATACCTTTTCGACTTATAGGATGAGATGAAACTGACTCAGTATTGCAGTGAGTGGAGGTCTTTGATCCTGGCCAGTCGCCTGATGAAGGCTCCTGAGTGATGTCGATAAATGTGTGTGACACAGGTCAAATGGATTGCTCACGTAGCATATTGTCTGACATCGCCGTGAGGTTTGCTAGTGCATAATTGATTACTAATTAATCGTGTCTCTCAGTGAGTGAGGACCTGTTTAAGGTACTATATTCTATCTTTCTTATTCAGAAGGACCACTTTTTAACAAGTCATAGCAAGGAAAGCTTAACTCAGTCATTTCAAACATTTGCATCACCAGGAATGTTGAGAAATAGGGAACTCTACAATGAAACCTGTTTGAAGATACCCCAACGTTTATGACACTGTCTTTGAGTTATGGAAGATTGATACATTTCTTAAACTTTTGCACATGTCTTGCAATGCGTGGGTTAAGGGGAGGGATTGGGGGGGGGGGGCCCTTAGAGTGATTTTTCCAATGCTTGAACTCGGAATGTTTTCCGCTTCAAATTCGGATTCAGCACGTCAAAATTAGAGGAATATTGTGGAAAAAAAAAATGTTTTTATCCGATTACCATAACAAGGCCGTCATATTGGATTTTATGTTTTGAAAATTAGCTGTTTTCAAAAGCCTAAGACTCCTATAGTATAGAATGGAATAGTGTGAAATTTGGCACATGAATAATATAATTCAATGTTAAAGACGAAATACATTTGTTTTTTGTTTGTATACGATAGAATATTTTTTTATACATTTTTGAAAGATGTATATTGACGGATGTTAATTTTTCGCCATTTTCTACAAAATATCCAATTTTTCATCAAAAACGGAAATGAATTGCAGACAAAGCGACGCATTTTATTAAAACACATGCTAAGGACGATATGTTCCAAATTTAAAGGTAGTTGGTTGAGAAGTTTAAAAAGCCTTAGGGAAAAATAAATGAAGAATTAATAATATTGAGAAAATCGTAATTAAATTAATTTTTTTCATAATCTCTATACAGTCATTTTAGTGGTGTCCTATTGATGCCGTTTTGGGGAATAAAGCATATATTTCTGGCCCCATCCGTTGTATTTCTTGTATGACGAGAGTTCAAATAGCAAAATCCCATTTTTGAATTTTACTCCGAAAACCTTATTTTCATTACCCGCACCTCCCCCCCCCTCTTTTTAACTTTTTTTTTATGAGCTGTCACAAAGATAGTCCTTAACTTCAGAACCTATGACTTTCTACCAAGGCTCTTAGTTTCCTGTCAAGTAGAGGAAACATCTTGAACAGTGTGTTGAAACATCATGAGCAAAATGAAAGGGCGAATTTTGAAGAACTACTGTTTTAATGTTGAAACAATAAATAATGGTCATTCTTACTGCTGGAGAATAGGCATATAGATCTATATAAAGCAAACATCAACAACAACAACAACAACAAAGCAAAAAAAAAAAAAATCCGTCCATTGTCTTTTTCATTTATATCCCATAGATGGAGTGGAAAAAGGAGATAACATCAAATAAAATAACCCAGGTTCCCCCGATAAGAATATGAGTGATTTGTGTCCCATCAAAGTATTGGAAAGTTGGGATGCCTTCCATAGCAAGCCCTGTCTCTGAGCACTTGTCAAGACTGTCCTCTGACCGGAAGGAGAAAGCGATTGGAGGATATCTACGCCTTACATATTGTGACGGCTCGGATCAGATACGGATATTCAAGTGATCCTTCAGACGGGGCGATGATCTACTGATAAGTAGAAGGTAATGACTGATCTAAATAGCAAGGCCTTACTTGCAGTCACCAAGCTTCTGTCTCTCCCACGCCTACCGCTACCCATCTCACGAGATGGCCATCCGCAGGTGGGGTTGAAAAGCGTATTAGAATTTAATGTAACCGTCCCTCCGATCAGCTTTTTTGTTCTTCTACTTCTTTATTTGTTCATTTCAAAGGTGCTTTTGAGTCCACATATTGTTCATTGTCTCTCAGATCCATCACTGTTGTTATTCTTTGTTTTGTTTTGTTTGTTTGTTTGTTTTTGTCTTTGAAATAAAAGCTTTTGAACATTTACTCTGTTAAATCAGTCATTTCTGAGAGTGGTGTTGGCATTAAAGAAACTAAATGATTAAATAATGGAAAAGAAGACAAGAGACGAGTTTTTTTGTACGAGATCGATGAATCTTACTCAGTTGTGCATAAGAGGAAAGGGGGGGGGGGGATGATCTCATGTTTAGTAAGTGGGTAGCCTCGGTAAAGAAGTTTTATGCCACAGAAGTCTTGAAAATGACAGGAAACAAAACAAACATAAACAAACGTCTTGAACCCCAGGGCACATGAGTTGGAAGTCGCGCTGGGCGATTACGAGTTACGTATTTAATCATTTTCTGACTCAGATACCCTTTTCTTTTATTTTCACAAAATGACAATTAGACAATTTTTAAACCTGAAAAAAAAAAAAAATCTCTGAGGTGCAAAATAGTTAAAACACCCGTAATTCGTAAGGCGAAAGGAAAAAAAAAAAAAAAGAGGACACCAGAAAGAAGAAGGTGGAAAAAGAGAGAAAGAGAGACAGAGAGAAAGAAAAAAAAAAAGAAGAAAGAGAAAAAGCAAGTAATAGAGAAGGGAGAATAGAAGGGCAGAATGGAAGAAACAAAAGAGAAGATAACAGAGGCCCACGCAGATGCTCATGCCTACTTTCAAAAGCATCTGCCTACAAAAGCAATCAAATGGACGCATACATAACTTTGCCGCATGGTCCAAACCGACTTAGTCTCTACACACACATACCAAGACACGTAAACACCAATAGACTGAAATAAGTTCTTACTGACCCATTTTCTCATCATCATTTATACCATTCATCAAGGTGTCCAGCCATGCATAGTATAATGCGCTAAGTAGGATAGTTTATCAGGGTAATCAGGGTATTTCCTTCCATTCAGAATAAGTAACTGTATGCATATTTATATATCATAAATAATAAATAAATAACTGTTTAATTTTCTGAGATCAGAAAACTCCTACACTCCTACAAATATAAAAAAATTAAAAGAAGAAAGAACACCTATCGGAGAGAGAGAGAGAGAGAGAGAGAGA
This sequence comes from Peronia verruculata, assembly GCA_038406235.1. NCBI lineage: Eukaryota > Metazoa > Mollusca > Gastropoda > Systellommatophora > Onchidiidae > Peronia > Peronia verruculata. Next base: position 14,736 of record JBCAUA010789906.1, read on the forward strand.
GAGAGAGAGAGAGAGAGAGAGAGAGAGAGAGAGAGAGAGAGAGAGAG
>JBCAUA010790017.1:0-29443 GCA_038406235.1 Peronia verruculata
AGGAGTGGAGGGGGATGGTGGCCAGATCAGCAGCGGTGCCCCGACGGTCGACAAGACTACGGGAGATGTGATGTGATTATGTTCATAAACTCCTGGGACATATACAAGGTGGCTGTTTGTGTTGCGCTCAAACTCGTATCCAATAATATATGTACCGTACCCGGGCATATAAGTTAAACCTTTTTTTATTTTTCTTCTTCTTCTTTTTAACCATAAACAAAACAAAAACAAATTACAGAAGCTAAACTACGGCGCGGCGAAATATTTGCTGCCATTCTTCCTTCCTAATGCTTCTCCCACCGTTCTTGTAAACAGCGCTGTAAACATAGTGGTAGTGACTTCAGTTCAACAGCATCAATACAATAATGCATCAGCAAAAGGAGAAAAATCACATGGGCATGAAGCTATGACTTAAGTTTGGCTTCAGACGATCAGCAGCTGCGAGAAAAACAAACAGCATACGGTAGTGATCTGTGGAATAAGATTTTAAGAAAACAGCAAACATCTGATTATGCATACCTTCTGGTTCGCAGTTTTCTTTTAGCTGTATGTAGCTCTTTGGATTTTGTTCATGTATTTGAGTATATTTAATCCAATATCTTCAGCAGCTTTGCCTGTGAATGCCGAGCAAAGATTTGTTAGTGTTATGGATCATGGGAACTGGCCTCTAGAATTTTCCTACATATTACCTCTGGGGGAGGGAGGGGAAGGGGAGCTGGAAGAGATTAAAAAAAAAATGTTATCGTTAGGATTAAAAATTAATTTTCTTTCCAGCAGAAATTTGAGATGCAATTATAGCCTCTGTCATATCAGATTAACCTTAGATCTAAAACCAGCTTCAAAACAACTTCTAAGTGTTTGTGGACCAATAGAAATTAATGTACAAAATTACTGACTACGCCAACCGGTATTGTCATATGATTCAGCTTCACTCTCACTTTTGATTGTTTCGTCGATCTTTAGACCTGTCAGCAGCCTCACTGTAATAGTGTAATTTACACAAGAAAAGCGAAAGTAAAAATGGGGAAAGTCACGTAAATATAGACTATATCAGTACATGTAGCCTATCTGAGGAAGCTGTTAATGATCTTGGTGTAAATAATTAACATTTTTATCTGCACCTGGTAGCTGCAATACCATTAGCATCAACTCTCTTGTAGACCTAGATCTAGATCTAAGTACACTAGATCTAGATCTGGCCCCTTCTGCTGCGCTTGCAATATTTTGATCAAAATATCTTCCGGTTTTGATTGAACTGCTAATTGTTTTGTGCTGATAAATGTGTGTGTTTTATTGAAATAGCCTAGCTCTTCTAAAACTCAGTTCTAAAGTTGATAAAGATCCAAATTTGTTTTCTGTGTCGCTTGCACCAAAATTGTTTCAGAGTTACCGATCTTGACAACATTAAAAAGTGACCAAGTTTTTTTTTTTTTTTTTTTTCGTTTCGGAATATTTTTTTGAAAAAGAACACAAAGTTTTGACAAAGGTATTAGCTCTATACGTTGTTACTTAGAAATTTGTAGAAATAAATTAAATATCACCTGCAGTTATTCGTTAGTGGTGACGACATAAATTAAAGACAACTCTTAACAATTTGAAAATGGGTTTGCTTTTCCTTTTCTCCATGGAAGTTTTGCGCAGAAAGGCTCTCATTTGTGAGAGAGAGAAAGAGAGAGGGAGAAAACTGAGAAAATGATAATATTACAGGTTAAATAAAATATCTTCACTTGCACACATTTTCATGTGTTGTATCGATGAAGTCACCTAATTTTGAGAATGCGTTGTTTGTTTTGTTGTTGATGCAGCTGTAGTCTGTACAGGGTCTATCTATTAATTGCGTGTTTCCAATTGTTTGTCTGTTTGCATTGGTCGTGTTTTCTTTCTTCATGGATTTTTGTCATTGAAATAAAATGAGACTACAAAAATCTTTGGCATAAGTTGCATGTGGCAAATGGTCCAAGAAGTTGTCGGACCTCACAAAAATTTCCTCAATAATATGGAAACGAAAATGGGTATATTAGGTCTACTGTTAGGCTACATTCTGTCTCCCTCCTCAGGCCACGCAAAAATCACTTTGCAAGGCACAGTCAATGGCAACCGCAGGACAAACTACAAAGGAAGGGATGGGAAGATGACATCCGAGAGAAAACAGGAATGAGGTTGGTTGATTATCAAAGAGCGGGAGAAGATAGAGAGGGCTGAAGAACGTTACTGATCTCATCTGCAGCGTTCTGGTCTTAGAGATATCGGCAGGTGTTATAGAAGTATTTATTTATTTATTTGCTTATTTTTATTTATTCATTTTATTTATTTATTTGTTGACTCTATTGATTTGTTCATTTTTTTTTTTTTTTTATTTATGTATGGTTTTTGCAAGGTCTGTCACCTTGCTTCAAATGAGGCATTAGCCTACTGCCATCCGACAGATAACTTCAATATGGCACGAATTCAAAAATGCTCCTCTCTCCCTCTCCCTCTAGACGGCTAATGCTAAGCCTATCTATGGATCCCTCCCCCCCCCCCCCCCTCAATTCATTTCTCTCTTTCTCACACACTCTCTTGAAACGTTTGCTTCCCTCTCTCTTTCACTCTGTCTCTCCTGATTGATTAGATCTAGCCCTTTTTTTATTGCTCTCTATCCTAATTCACCATGCCCTCCTCCCACCCAGAGTCTCCAACAAGTTCAATAATTATTTTCTCTTCAGATGTTTGTGTGTATGTTTGTGTGTGTGTGTATGTCTGCATATGTGTGTTTGTTGTGTTCCCTCGTACGGTATTTCTGTTTTCCCTCACTTTTCGTGCATCAGTGTGTTTTATGTACTTGTCTGTTTACCTTTTTTTTTTTCTCTCTCTCTTTTTTTTTATATTTGTTCACTTTTGCTTTTTTTTTTTTTTTGGTTACTTTTTTGTACTTTGTGTTCCTGCGTGTGCTTTGTTTTTATAATACTTGTGTGACTTTCATTGTCACTCTCTTATCTGTTCATCCTGCCCGTCTCCCTTGATTTTCCACCAGACCTGTCACATCATTTACAAGCAGTGGGAAAATGGACACTTTGTAAAGTGTTTCAACCTGGATTGAAATTGAACTTGGACAGACCAAAGGGACTGGTTTGAGAGATAAGTGGTTTGAGAGATAAGTCTCCCACCTCCACTCCATGAAAATAACAATAAGAACACAATTATTTAACAGCAGGATGCATTTTTTTCTTCCTTTTCTTTCAACTCACCTAACAACACATTTGTTCTGACTAAGCGAATAGTTGAAAATCCTCATCTAATTTTAATGGGAGGGGAAGGAGAGGGGGGGGGGGAGGTTCAAACATTCCAAACTTTTCAGTGCCACTAACATGGAAATTGAAAAAAAAAAAATTCATGGGACTGATGACAATTTGTTGTCGGATTTCGTGGAGGACGGAAAATAAACAGCATGGAGTTTTCTATTTTTAGCAGGGCATACAACAATGCACTGGGTATTCCAGGTTTTTCCTTAGTCAAATATGAACGACACCAGAATTGGATACCAACCTGATAGAGAAAATATTTCTATACTCAACTGAATAGACTTCATAAAGGACCAAAAGATAACCTACCTCTGTTGATGACGATGCAAACTTTATGTAAGAGTATCAATTAAAGCTCAGAATACAAATTTAAACATTTTGGAACATTTTTTTTTTTTTTTTTTGAGATGTGATAGCACATTATTGTACCAAAATAGTTCAGTCTAATGTAAAAAAATTAGGTGTTTGATGCAACAATTATTATTAGGGTGATGACTAATTTTAGGGACAAAATTATTCCACCATTCAAATCTCATCTTGGCACATTAAACATTTCAGAAACAGACATGCATACAGCAATTCAATTTTCAAGTTTGATTTTTTAAATATTTATTTCTCCTGAATAGGTTTAGCAAAACATCATACCTCTTTTCCTTCATTCACTCCCACTCACTCTTCCTCACTTTCTCTTCTTCTTCATGTTTCTCTCCTGTTTTTCTCTAATTCAACATCTCATTGACTCTCTCTCACTGCTAGTTTTCCTTTGCTCTGATGTTCTTTATACAAAGTGACTTCACCTAAATAATAGGCCTTTCACTTTGAAGAGAGAAAAAAAAAAAGAGCATCTTCATACAATGATTTTCACACAGTTATTAATATCACTCATAAAGAATATAGAAGAGTATTTCACTCACCACAATATAGTCAACCTATTTTTTCTTCATTTGCACCACATACAGCGTCTGTCACATATATATCTTACAGCTGATTATATATATTACAATTTCACATTCAGATCACCTATGAATTCATCATTCAAACTGCTCCAAAGTGATAACAAACAATGGATCTCACAGACTTTCGTTCTTTCACATCACATGCTGGACCATGCGAGACTAAATAATCTACATGCTGAAACATTCACAAAATACATTTACATATGCATGTACAGCATAGGAGAAATCATCCATTCTTCTCACTGGTCTCTTGAATAACGACAACAGTGAAGTTTACGTCTGGGGAAAAGACAAAATACAATTAATGAATTACCAAAAAGAACCACATATTTTTTTTTTTTTTTTAAATCCATAGAATGGCAGGAAAATAAACCCCCAAAAGAGGACAAAGACAGATGGTTGAAGAAGAGGGCAGAACATACAAAATAAAACAGTGATAAGATTGGTGGCTCAGCATATTCATATTTAGAAAATCCTTCCAGCTTTGTAAACAATGATAAAACTTGAAAATGAAATGTTCATGAGTCCAGACTGATTGGCAGGACCCAATTCAAAGAGGAACTACAAGAAACTGTCCAAGTACATGTCATATGATGAAATGATATACTTTAAATAGTGGAATGAAAATGTACCAAACTGAAACTTAATCACGTTCAAGATTCAATATTCATCTTACATTAGGTATCTGTAACAATGTTCAGATCAAAAGTAAATTCACAATAACAATAAAAGAATATTTTTTAAATTTTTTTTTAATAAATCCATTTCACAAACTGACAAAAAAGACAAAATAAATTAGTATGGATGTTATTAAAGCTTTCAATAATGCATTCTACACTGCTATCAATGAAAAAATAACTTAATTTAATGTTAGTAATGTGGCAAACTATGATGTGTTCATGTATTTATCTCAAAGACTTTTTCTTTTAATTTTCAATAACTTACCCTACAAAATAGGTTCTTGTAGAATGTTTTTCAATAGAGAGGAGAGTTAGAGCAAATACCAAGAAATGATAGAAAAAAAAAAAATAACTTGTAAATATTTATAACAACAAATTCTTGAGTGTGGCAGACAATATACTACAAAAGCAGGTAGACGTCCATACCTGGAGATATCAAAAGTTCATCATTTTGTGAGCGTGTACGCAAAAACATCAGATCATCAGTTGGGTCAACATCTCGAACCATCCTTCTTGCAGCTATAGCCAGCTCATGAATATTTTTGATTTGCTCTTCTGTTGCTGTATTTATCTCCATGTTTGTTTTCAATGGTAGTCCTGTTTCAAAAAAGAAAATAAATGTATGTTCATTCATGATTTAATGCCTTAATTCCTTAAACATCTCAATTTTTGGCCATTAAGCTGTAAAGTGAGGAATTATTTATTCCAAACCAGTTTTTGAAAATCAAACATCAATTAAATACAAGAGGAATTTTTACAATCTGGTACAAACAACTTTTCTATTGGTTTCAACAGGTAATTTGAATTTCACAAGCAGGTAAAAAATACTTATTTTTTTCTTATATAACAAGTGTGCACTTGATTGGAGCCATGTTCATTTACTTTTCCCACTTTAAGATTTTTTATAAACCTCACTGTTGATATAGATTGGGAATATTGTTTGAACTAAACTGTACTTATTTGTATCAAGGTGGACTTCAACAGCATAAGACAAACACACCAACACTGACCCTCTTTGTTGATTATCATCATGTGTTTAACTCCTCTGTGACTTGTGATCCTTTTAATAACATCCTCCACATCCACTGACTTCTCTGCTGTCTTAGACTGAAAATATCAATGACGCAGTAAAAATAATTATTTCACCACTTCATAACAATAATGACAGTGAAAATAAAAGGCCTATGCCTTTTGACAGTAAGACTGCATGTGGAGACAAGCCTACTATAGACTGACACTAGTATTTTGTTCAAATCTGATGTAACCCAAATCATAGTGTTATAAAAGCTCAAACAACAGTGACTTAATGATCATTAATTAATTCAATTTCACACGAGTTCTTAGTGTTTGTAGCGGTAAGTCCAAATCGTCCACTGGTCAGCTCTACACCAACCCATCCCCTTTTTGCCTTTAAAACATTGTTCAATCATGTGACAAATCATAAAACTGAAAAGCAGTCGATGCTTCTGACTGCCAGGATGAGTGCCAGTTGGCTCACTCACAGTGGGGGGGACTGAGTGTAGGTGGGAGACAGTAATGGTCAAAACTGACCATATTGCTGATGTTCAGCACAGGACTGCAAAATTGGCATAGCAGTGAAGCAGTTCACACTGCATTATCATTCTCTTACTGCTCACAAGTAAGCACAGTGTGATGCACCATTTACTGAAGGTTAACAGAATCACCACTTGGTTTTCAAGACATAGGACACACTTTGAGAATCATTCTATCTATTTCTTCAAAATACCAAAAGCATTCCAGTTCTAAATGCCATAATTTGTAATACTTGATTCAGCAGTACATTCAACTCTTTGTTATTTAACAAGCTGTGACAAAGCACATTTATGTCTCCTTTCATTTTTCCTATTTTCTAATATCACCAGCAACATAACAAATACAGTGGTCTCCATCTAAGAGTCCAGTCTTTGCAGACAAAAAAATAGCGGGCTCTTAGGTGGACAGGCTTTTAGCAAATTGAAACAATACGTAACCATCTGACCACTGTCCTGACTGGATATTATTAGCTGATTGTTACTATCAATTGAAGTTTCATCTTTGTGAATAAAAACAGCTGTCTCCCAATGTGTGTAAATTTTATTGTTAGATCAAACAATTCCTAACCTTTCTCGGTGTATAATTTCATCAGTAATGACCATTACTGCATTTGAAGATCAAATACGTTTTCAAGGAACAGTATCATTGTTGAATGAAAACATGATATTTTTCATTGTGCTGTTGACTTGTGGATAACTGCACTAGTGACTAAATTATCTGAAATTAGTCAGACCCCACTAAAGTAGGAAAACTGACCAGTCAGACAGCTAAACTTATTCCTTCTTGTACACTTAAGCTAATCACGGTGACGTTCCACATGTTGTAAAACAAAGAAATGGCTAGTCAATCTGTGGTCTGATTATGCAGTCACACATCAACCATCACTTCCCTCCTCGTTGTATTACTGTTCCCTCCATCCCTTTCCCATTTCACTGCATACCAACCAGCCCTGTGTATTTCTCTTATTAAGCAGACAATCTGATGTGAAATTACACCATGAACACTCGCGTGTCCCCGCCTGACACCAGGCTTTTATGCAGTTTATTATATTTTTTTTATTCTCTGGGGGGGGGGGAGGGGGGGTTCTTTGAAGGATAAATTGTAAACAAAAAAAAAAATCCGTTTCACAACAGAGAAGGGTTTTCAGGCGGTGACCACGTAACAGGATCTAACGATCGTATTTGTGCAGCTCAATTTGCAATGTTGCACTCCATCCTTTTGAAACTCTCAGACATAATGATCATTAAATATTTTCGTGCCATTTTAACATAACATTCCACAAAAGCTGTTCTTTTTACCATATTTAACTGTGTAGTGAAGGCTATTCCCTCTCAGATTTCGCCTGTGCGAGAGTCTCCAGCTTTGTTGACAACGCGTTGCGAAGTGGTCCGATCCACTTTTTTAAAATTTATGACCAGAGCAGCTATCTTAGACTAGCGGAACAAAACAAATAGTTGAATTTACAGCATAGTTTTGCCGCACATCACAGGCTGGGCAATCATGTTCTTCAGAGATTTGATTGTTGATTATCCCTTGTTTTGGGAAACTAAATTCTATCTAACTCTTTGCTGAGCTGAAAATGGTTGCTATCTATTTCAGTAGGCCAATACATGGGTCTCGAGTCTCGGTGATATTGGGTAGAATCTACTAGTAACCTCTTTGGGTACTAGACTCAAACCAAATTGGACTGGGAGATATATTAAGCTGTTTATATGAGTTTTGAAGACAACGATGGTAAAGATCACTCAACATGTATGCTCTCGGTGGCAATCTTTCTCATATCTTGCCGTGCACTGCATCGTGTCAGTGGTGAGATATTGTTGGCCTACACTTTGACCCTTTGTTATCTCGCTTCCTACTTTTCATCTGACCGGGGGCCGATAACCCGTTGATAGAGTCTAGATCTAGAGCTAACCCGGCTCAAGCAGATGCCGACAATGGTGACGAAGGCAAGCACGCAGTCCGTCTCCTCGCGACCGGCCTCAGAGCCTAGAGGCGAGAATGCCCTCATAAAAGCATATTTGGTTGCATATAATGTCGGCCAAATGTTAGGGTATGTAGCTCAATGTATCTTGTACCTATTTGAGTGTTATGAGTGCAAACAAGTCTCTTGTAGTGCTCAACTGATTTTTTTTTTTTTTTACCGAAGCTGAGCTAACCATCTGTTGCAGGTTGGCGATGAATCATGAAGATCACAATATTGCTATTGAACTTATTGATTGCATTTGAGTAAGGCAAGTAGAATAGATCTAGATTATTTTGTTTGAGGACATTAGGTTGAGGACATCCGTTTGCCCATAGATCTTGGTCTTCTTGATTTTCTCTGCTGTAACCAAAGTCCTTGTAGTTGGTCTAAGCCCCTGCCAGAGACCATATGATGCTGATGAGAGTTGAGTCCACAGTTGAACTACATATTAAAAGTAAGCTCTTATGCACTGTACTAGAGCCAAAGATCAAGACCAGTTAACAATAGATTGAAGAGTCTACATCATGATCAAGATTGGTCTTCGGCATTTTGAATTTAATCATCCAATTGCAGACACACACATGAAAAAGACATGTTTAAAGTGGATCTGGAAGGTACATCATCTGAAATAAATAGATGTATTGGTTGTTCCAATGCTTATAATATAGAATGTTTGAAAACATGGAGTTTGGAAACAATATCTTATTTTATCCTGTTTATTGGATGTTATCATTATTTTCATTTTCATTAATTTTAGCTTAAGAATGAGGGGTTAGGGGAATAGGTCCGCAGTTATTTTGGAAGCCATTAAGGGGAGATGATGTTCGCAGTTACCATAGTATTAGGTATGGTCAAAGTACAGGGCAAAAGTTGAAATTACTCATGGTTGCCATGGCAACAGTTGCCATCATGAATTTTTCTCACTGATATTAAGTAGCTTTACAATAAATAGGATTCTACATTTTTCAACTGATTTGCCTGAAATTTTGTGAACATACTTTCGAGTTCAATGCCTAATACAGATTTTTTATGATTGACTAATTTGTTTTTTCACAATTTTTTTTTTAAAACGATGTGTAAATATGTCATGAGCTTTTCAACATTTTGAACTCATAGATCCCGGATTTTTCAAAATTTAAAATGTTATCAAAATATCTCCCAGTCATTTTTTTTTTTTTTTTTTTGTATGTTTTGTTCTGTATTCATGCTAAATTTTAATTTATGACAATTGCACCAGAAAAAGTAAACAAATTAGATTGCATAAATATTAAAAGCCTCCTTTTGAGAAAAGAGGATTTAAAAGTTTTATACACCAGAAAAAAGTTGTCTATGGAGCTTTTGATTGGGTTTTCAGCGTTAAAACGTATCTGTTTCACACACTAGAGTTCCCTTCAGGATTTCTTTCAGCATTTTGTCTTTTTGTGACTCATTCCTCACATTTTTCCTCCATTTTTGCTCCCTTACTCCTATGAGCAAAAGGGCTCTCGAACAGTAATTTCAGGGTTGACGGAGGGCTATATATAGCTGCCATGTCTTCGTCAGTCAAAAGCCAAGAGTGCCTTTACTTTTTCTGTGATTGACAGTCCACTACTTGACTCTTAAAACAGTAGTTCTAGAAACGGGGCATATTCCACCCTCATTAGCTCGGAACTCTATTTTAGTGGCTGAAGCGACATCTTTCATTGATATTCAGTGTAGTCAGCACCATCTTGAAAAATTCAGTGATGTAGATCAGTAATACATAGAAAATCTAGCTGCAGTTGCGATTTGAACCTAGACCAGTTACTAATTACTGTTTTTACTGTCATTAGTAGTCACTCCCTGACAAATTCAGATTTGTCTTTTTTGGCCACTGAACACAAGTTGTATTATATTGTGAAGTTTCAAAAATTGGGTGAAACCTGCTTCTGAAAAACCACATGCACAGTTTCGCTGCATATATATATATATATATACACTCATCAGGTTAGCAGTGCATAGTGGTAGTAAAATCAGATTTCTTTGTAAGGCAAAACTGATTTCCTGTAACTCAAAAAACTTGAGGCCTTTGAAGATTTCAGTTATTTGGGACCAGCATTTTTTTTATTTGTGTATGCGGGGAATCCATGACTGAGCGTGGTCTTGAAAGATGCAAAGGCTTTTTTTTTTTTTTTTTCTTACATCTGTTTACCTCTAAGTTTTTGTCCATCTGTACTAAAACAGCTTAAAACTGCCTGGCAGTAGAAACCTTTGCAGTTTTTTGTAATTTTAGAGTTATGACTGTCACTCTTTTAAACTGTATAAAGTGGCACATAAACAATGAAAATGAATATCTTGACCTAAAAAAAAAAGAAAAAAGTGAAAACTTACAATTTCAGTCAGTGAGGGGAGAGATATACAGGAACAAAAGATGTACCCTGCTATTCTTGTGACTTTCAAGAATTGAACTCTGCTTTAAACATACCTATTTTGAAATTTTCATTTGCAAAAGATTTGATTGACATTGCAGAATGTGCTGCTTGAACAATTTGACTTGTCTGGAAAGATGTTGTATCAGCATTTGTATTTTGCGGGTCCCTGATGTACAATTATTGGATTTGTATAATTTTAAATTATTTTCTAAATATTTTTAATGCTGTGATCATCTTTTTGTTTTTCCTTATTTTTCATACGTTCAATCCCACAGATGGTCAGTACTGCTGGTGATCATGATCAATCATTTGGTTGTGAATGGCAAAACAACCTATTTGTACAAGGAGGTGGAGAGTATATTGCAGATATGTCAGACAGCTGCTGTGCTTGAGGTAAGCGTGAAAATGTCAAATCTCAGGCAGGATCCATTAGAAATAATAACCAAGAGTCAAACATAATGTTTGGTTTCTCATATTATCGAATTACACCACAATTATTCTTAGAGATAGTTCATATAATGAAAACACTTTTAAACAGTCATAAAATCACAACAGATTACAGTTCTTTTAGACATGTAATATGCTCTGTGCTGTACTTTATGGTATAGACAAAACACCAGCAATCTCACTTCCCAAAAGTACAACAGGAGCAAGGGAAGGAATGGCAACAATATGTACTTACCTCTGCAGTACCAGTGAAGCAATCACTCCCATCATCTGCATAGCTAGAGACAAAAGGGACCATTATAAGAAGTATAGTAATGCTTAATTCCACACACTAAAAAAAATCCATCAGCTGTATCTTGAACAACATCCATGACCATTTTCTACATGTATGTTTCTAGTGATCATGAGAATGGTCTTAAATTTTATATGAACTTTGTTCACTGTCATGTATAGGTACCTCCTCTACTTTTTGTTTTCTCCCCAGATTCTGCATGCCATGACAGGTGTAGTACGTTCCAACTGGGTACTGACAGCATTCCAAGTTTATTCCAGGGTGTTTCTTATCTGGGGAGTGGTGTGGAGTGTGCCTGTGGTAAGATAGATCTGTCAGGTCTGGTAGCTGCATTTTACTTGTTCTTTTTTTTTAGCCTTTGACTGCCATTTGAAATATGAGAAATTATTTCACCCTCTTGACAGCTGTTTGTCTCTACTTTTGCTCTATGACAAGTGAGAAATCATGAAAGAAAAAACACTTAGGGCGGTTCTCTTTGTGCAGCTAACAAGGATCATTGCTACTGACACAGAAAAGATATGAGGTTGACTTTGCAGAGATTCTGGACATAAAAATATTTATCTTTTATTTTCATTCATGAGTTTCGTATCTGTAATCTTAAGTCCACAAGTTTTGATGTCACATGAATTACCTAATGTTTGAATATGATCACCTCTCTGACAGTGAATAGCTGAAGCTATGGCTTTTATAAAAATTTAAAAAAATAATATTTATAATGTTTATGTAGCAGATAACATTGAAGTATTAAATAATTGAACCAAACTAATGAGGCTGCTTGAACAGTGGAGAAAATGGTTAATATCATAACTCAAAACTCCATTAAGGCCAAGGTCGGCAGTGAAATTCGATGTTGTGGGTCAAAATTGTCGATTTTGTGTTCTAGCGATATTTTTATTCTTTGACCTCTTATTGATAGTGTAGAATGCATTTTTGGGTCAAAAGTTGATTTTGAGGACCTAAAATTGCCGTTACTGCACAATGAGGTAGGTGCAGAATTGTTTATTTCTTATCAAAATGCCCTCATTTCATAGCCCAGACAAGCAACTTTCCATCAGCTAGAACCCTTCAAATTCAGTATCGAAATAAAATCTGACCTCTTTCCTCCTAGCCAATGGTAACCTTTCCTTTTTTCAACGTAAATTTCCATGCTTAAACACCTATTCATTTGCATGGGGTCATGAGAAACTTACACATTCCATTCTCCCTTCATAGTACAATATTTCCATATATATTGTACTATGAAGGGAGAATGGAATGTGTAAGTTTCTGTCCATATTTCTGTCGCTGCTGGCTCGATGTGTGCAGCTAACGCAATCCAAGGCCGTTTCCGCTTGTAACCTATACCGTGTTGAATGTCTTGCTGCTTTGTGTCTTCATGTTGTTATTGTTAGAAAAGAAGACTATTAGGCAGGCTATCAGGATTAAAGTAAGGGACTGCCACTCACTATACTTTTAGAAAATTGTGATTTACTCAAAATGTGTTTTTATGGCAATAAAACCCAAATTTTGTAAAATCAGCAATGTAAGATAAAGATTTTCCCTGATGCTTTTTTCAAAATTCGAGAAAGTTTTTTTTTGTTTTTTTTACAATTTTGTTCTCCTCAAAAATGTGAAAATTTGCATATTTTACACAGTGGAATTCTTAAAAAAATAGCAGTAAATACATTTTACAGAATATCCAAAAAACAATCAGACAAAATCTTTGTATTGAATGAAAAAACGTTTCTGCAAAATTTGGTGATTTTGTGACTGATAGTTTATGAGAAATTTGGGTTGACTGGTAGGGGAAAAATCCAAAATGGCGGCTGTTTTCATGGGTCTCCATGGCAACCATGAATATTTCTCAAGAAAAACTACCCTAGAGTAAAAGAGGAACACACTTCCAATACATTTATAGCATTAAAAGATTGTTTAACTCAACACTTTTGATTTTGGCTTTCACTGCCAACCTTGGCCTTAAAATGACTTTCTTATAGAGGTGTGTGCAGGCCCTGAGAGTGATTTTTTGAATGATAGAACTAAGGAACATATGCAATGAAGAATATAGAAAAATTTTACTCTTCACCCCTCGTGAACTATTGGAGCGTCCAGCGAAAGTTTCTATTTCCCATGGTGGATGGTGCCACCGTCCAATATGAAATCACAGATTTATGAGCCAAATTCTTTTTTATACTGGGTTTGATCTGAAAGTTCTTGCAAATAGATGAAAATTACTTCCTATCAGGCTATTTTACACTATACAACACTTTGACAAAGGTTCTGAGAGGCATACAAGTACCTCATTCTTTGAGAGTGGTTACTAGCTTGAGCAAAGAGGGAAAGATCAGTTGAAGCCATTTGCAGGAACACAGAGTGAATACTGTGAAGTGTAATATCATATTTCTGAATGAAATTGGAATTTATGTGAATTGTCCTCAGGAAAAATGCTAAAACTACTTTGAAAAACCATTTTTAAATCAGATTCGTTCAATGAAATTATATATGTTGTATGCAGAGTTTCTATCGTCGTTTTTTTTCTCTCTTTGTCATCTAATATAACTATAAAAAAAATTGTTTCTAACACCTTTTTACTGTTTTTTTTTTTTTTTTCTCAATCTATGTTCAATTTCATTTCTTTTGATATACAATTTGATTGGCTTTTATTATATTTCCCAGTGTTTGAAACCCATATCTGAAATGGATGTTAGTGGCTTGAGTTCAGAACGGAAATAATTCAGTCTGAAAGGTGAAAAAATTTCAGGGGACTGAAAATCAGTCTGTTCAGAAATAAATAGAAAGTGAGGAAAAGTACATTTTGAGGAAATCAACTTGAATTTCAAAACCAACCTATACAGTCTACTACTAATGCCATGTTGGTGCCATTTTAGAGAATAAAGCAGATGGATGTTTCTCATATCAGAAGAGATCAAACCATCTAAGAAAAGCAAAATTCCGACTTTTATATTTTGATCCCAAAACCTCATTTTGAGGACCAGTGCATCTCTTTCCCCACAGGTGTTCCCTCCTGAAACAAAATGATTCCTTGGACAGTTTTAAAGAGGCACTTTGTCAATCCTCTGAGAGAATAAATCTCACCATGCAAAATGTCAAATAGATGTGGGCTCAAGTTGAGAGAGCAAGATTAGGAGGGAAATGAATATTTGAACACAGAAGTTGTCAAATCAAGAGCAATTTTCTTTTGAGGACATAGAAAAATTTGTCTGATTGCATCTTGCCATATATTCTGTTTTTTTTCATTGTATATTGCATTTTGATGTTCAATCTGATAATGCAATTCCACAGTGTATATTTATTTGTCTTTTATTAATTTGTTTCACATTAGGGAGAAGGGGAAACCGGACAGCTCTTAACCTCCCACCCAGGCATAGACAAGGTTACCTTCACTGGAAGTGTACCTACAGGCAGCAAAATTATGGCAACATGTGCTCAGGTGAGTAAGGACAGGTGGATGTAGTATTGATGGTATTTTCTATGAGCAACACTAATTTTCCTATTGAAACTGCATGTAGGAAAGGTAAAAATGTCAGATATGGTCAATTGGTGTTTGTTATTCCACAGGCGCACAATGTCACCAGGGAAAACAGATAACTCTATGCACATTTTGATGAACCACTCACCTCTCAGTGACAAACTCATGTCATAGATATACATCGTATGCATGAAATGAAAAGAATAGACACTGTAATTGTTAGCATTACTGTTTTCTAAATTTATGCTATTAAATGTGTAGCGCATGACACATTTGAAATAATTAGATTAATCTGTACAGTAAATTTCTCCACTTGATACTACAATCAATGGGCATTTATAATGATCACGCTTGCAATCAAGCCTAAAGATGATTTAGAACAAGTATTTTCTTCCGTATGTGCAAATAAATCATCTCTGCTGAGGGAAGAGAAATTATAACACACTCCATAACTTCTCTGAGCTGAGTTTGAAAAATTCTTCATTACACCTATTTCATTCCCATGAAGTGATCAAAGATGTATCACATGCATGCTCATAACATTTTTTTTTTTGTTGTTGTTGTCGTGTCATAAAAAAAAAAACAACTTGTATTTATCAATTAATCAACGTATGTAAAATTTAATCAACGTATGTAAAATTCTTATGTTACAGATATTCTCTTCTCCATTTGAGTACCTACAATTTTCCTGAATTATATCATCCACAGAATATTAGACATGTCACACTGGAACTGGGAGGGAAATCACCACTCATCATTTTCGATGATGCAGACATAGAAAATGCTGTTAAAGGTGCTATGTTGGCAAACTTCAGTAATCAGGGCCAGGTATTATGATTTCTGAAAATTAAATTAATATGCTGACATGAAGAAAAAAAAAAAATCTCATTGACTACTTTGATTGTGTGGTATGTGATCAAGATGATGAATGTGTGATTCAGTTTCTTGTGATGGAAAAGGCTCTCTGGCCCATTCACTTAAAAGTGGAGCGTTGCTAAAAGTAACTGGGCAACATAAAAATGGAAAGGGAATACCCTGTTGTCAATAATTCAAACGTTTTTCAAAGTTGTTTAATACTGCAAAAATTGACTTTTATAGTGGAAGAATGCTTAAAGAGTCAATTCGGTCAGCCAAATACTCTAACCAGAGAATAACTGTAATACAGTTTAGGCCCAAATAATATTGACTGATGAAGATTTAAACCACGTATTTGTTATTAATATTATTAGTGCCTCCCCTCCCCCTCATCCCTTTCATTCAGTATTCTTCCCCCCCCCTTCCTCCCCAACACTCACACACACACAATTCCTTCATTCCAAACCCATTCTTGCTCTCACATACATCCCCTCTCTCAACCCATTCTTTTTCCCTTCTAATTATTTAGAACTCTCTTTCATTACAATGGAAAACAAAGTTCTGTAAAAAATATCAAAGATCTTTATGACAGAAGAACTCTTTCACGAAATGAGAAGTGAACTGATGCTTTTTCCTTCCTAAATCAACAATTTACAGAAGTGCTTTTCCATGGATTTACTGAGTCTGTAGAAAGAGGATAATTTGTTTCATACATTGTTAATTACAGAATCAATACTTTCTGGGCTAAAGCATTGATTATTATTTGTCAAATACATGTAGGCTAGTAATTGCCCATATTTCGAGACAAGATTGGGGAGAAGAATGGGATAAGTAGCTATAAAGCAAATGGCATCTATTATTATACCAGTATTTATTTATGGAGTTACTGTTTTTTTATTTTTTTTGTTGTTGTTGTTTTTTTTCACAAATAAATAAATAGGAATCAAATCTGTCATATGGCATATGTCGTAACAACCTGAAAACAGAAATTTTTGTTCCTGAAGCTACATTAATGATAAATACAATAACAGTTGTAAGTTACACATGAATGTCTGTGTCCACAATGATTTTTATAGTCAGAACTATTCTGTGTGAAAAGACAAATATTTTGATATATAATTCATTGAAATTGACCATTCCTGGTGATATAGTAAAAAAAATTGGCAAATTCCACCAAAAAATGAGGTACCAATATCTCCTTAACTTCTGAACCAACTGAGATATTTGAAAAATTTAAAAAGCAGAATAGTCAGGAGAGTGGAGGCTTTCTTTTGAGACTATTTTCAATGCAATAGCTAATAATTAATTCTTTCACTAAACTCCCTACTGTTCAGATTAAGCAATTTTGATTCAAAAATGTAGATCTGATGTTTTTTTATTGCTTTCTTTTGACTGGATCAGCCAGTCAAACAGATTTTCCCATTTAGAAAAAAAATGTTGTTGTTACCATGGTCATACTCATTTTCTCATGTTTAAGAATTTAATGAACATAGAACTTGAAAAATGATTTCCATCAAATTTTTGTTTAATTCAGTACATAATTATGAAGTTTCATGGCTGTGTCTTTAATAATTTTATTGATGTGGTGTTTTTTTTTTTTTTGTTGTTGTTGTTGTTTTTTAAGATACTGTTGATAAAACCAGTACATCAGAAATGCTGAATACCAAAAAGAACAGTAGTCAGTGAATTACATCTATTGACACTGCTCATCATTAAAAAGTTAAGAAAGCCAAAGTTATTGAAAAGAGTTGTTGGCTTTGTCTATGTGCATGTGATTTCTTGCTTGAAAGACATTACAGGTGATACAGTACACTGATTTTGTAAACTTATAGATGTGTGCTTGATAGTGATGTATGTTTCTATCAATATGAGACATTATGAAGCTTCCATATTTCTGAAGGAACAATACACATCAAAATTGTCAATAAAACTGCTGAATATTTCTGTCCATATAGGTCTGCTCAAATGGCACACGTGTTTTTGTCCATGAAAGCATAGCTGATGTGTTTCTGGAAAGGCTGATCGCACGTGTTGACAGAATGAAGATAGGAGATCCCAATTTGGAAGACACAACAGTTGGTGCTATGATCAGTCCACAGCAGGCAACAATAGTTCTGGACTATATAGAGATTGGAAAGAAAGAGGTGAGGACCATTCAATATCAGAAATTTTATCAGTATAATACTGTGTCCCTTTAGAAAATAATGTCAGTTCCTTTCAAGAGTATTCTGGTAATGAAATTTGATATAGAAATTTTCATGTGTTTTGCAGAGTGTTCTAGACTCTAAAGAAATTACAAGAAAGACACATGGGTCTGTCTTTGTCAGAAATTTCACCAAGATAATTGTTTATCTTTTGAAAACAATGTTTTTATTGTGTTTTCTTGATAGAGTTGTATGTGTGTGTGCTGGAAGTTAAATGTTTTATCTTAACCTTTCACTTTGTGCCACCAAGGTAGTCTTTTTCTAGATTATTATTGATCAAGTTTGACTTCTGTTGAATTGACAAAAATAAGTAGTTTCCTTTCCTGATATAGTATTTATCACTATTATGGAAGTTCAGATTTTGAATTTAATCATGAAGTGTTGAATGATTGTATTTCCATTTTCTGTAGGGAGTTTGAAAATGGATATCCAGATTTTTTTTTTTTTTTTTCTAGTGGGAGAGGGCAAACTTAAATAATATTATTTATTATCTTCCACTGCATTTTACTTGTCTGGAAATCTACCTGGGTTGTAAATGCCAGATATAGATGTAGTTTTATACTCCTGCCAAGAAAACAAGAATGTAATGTCTAAAAATACAGTATGCTGATGAGATGCAATTAAATTTATATACAGGGAGCCACTGTTGCATATGGAGGAGAACGTGTAAGGATGCAGGACCCTCAGCTAGCTGGAGGATATTATTTGAGGCCTTGTGTTCTGACCAATTGCGTTGATGGCATGAGGGTTGTCAAGGAGGAGATATTTGGAGGTGTTTTGTCTTTATTGAAATTCAAAACGGAAGAGGAAGTACTTAAGCGAGCAAATGATACAGAATTTGGTTTGGCTGGAGGAGTTTTCACAAAGTAAGTATGTTCGGTAGAAATATGGCATTTGTCTTTCTCTCAGAAAGAGGTTTTCTGAGTATTGAGTTTCTAAGATTTTTTACAAATAATTGCCATTTCTGACAAGTACGTTTTAGTCATAGTAATTTATTCAGTCCTTTGTGGTTATGACTATAATGAGAGAAGTTCTGTAGGGTACACAAAAATTTAAGGCTGAAATACTTTGAGATGTGTTTGAGTAATTTGCAGTACCAACCATATTGATATATTGCATAGTTCTTATTACAATAAATGTCAGTTTATACACATTGTCAAACTTGTACACACAATGAAACAAATTACAATTATCCTTTAGTCACATGAATCAGATGTTTATCTATCCTAGGACCAGCCTATGTAAGACACAAGTGGGGAGAAAGATTCTCTTTATTGTATTAAAAATTGTGATCACATTAAGTACTCTGATGGTTTCAGGGATTTGCAGAGAGCTCACAGGGTAGTCTCCAATATGGAAGCTGGAGCCATCTATGTCAACAACTACAATGTTTATCCAGTGGGTGTGCCGTTTGGTGGATATAAGAAATCAGGCATCGGGAGGGAAAATGGAGCTGATGCCCTGAATTACTACACTCAGATCAAATCAGTGTACATGGAAGGAGGAGATGTGGAGTGCCCATATTAGACCTTCATTTATCAGACCAGCTGTACTTTTTTTCAGACACATTTTGCTGAAATTTAAGAGGTTGGTCACATAATACATGCATTTAATGCTATAAATGTATGAAGTATTCAGAGTGAAATTGAGTATGTTTACACATGTATATATATTGATTGTAGGGTGAAAAAAATTCATAGTTGAATGATCTGTCAAGACAGTTGAAATGAAAACATGGAATATTTAAAAGTTTGCCTTTGTTTTTCCTTGGTTCTGGTCTTTTGTGAGCATTTTTTTTTTTCAGTTTCAGTAGAGCCAGTTGTTGTGCATCTGTCACATTTGCAATGGAAAGCATACATTTATTTAAAAAAAATACTATACTTGCATATAATCCAGATAAAAAGATCTTGTTTTTCTGCCTGTTTCTGTGATGCAGTGTTTTATTTTTCTTTGAATTTTCTTTTCAATGTTGCTCAGTTTATGTTCATGTCAGTTGGGTTGATCACTATCAACATACTATTAAAACAGTACCAGTTCAGGGAGATTTAAAATCACAATTCATTCAAGGTTCCGTCTCTCAAAGAGGCTGGAGGTCATGACACATCATCTCCCTGGGACTAGTGCAGTCTCACAGCACTCATTCATTGTTCTCCCAGTCATCTCTTCAATATTCTTGAGCCAGCTTTTTGGTCTTCTGCCTCTTCCTCTTTTTTCCTTCCACTTTTCCTTCTACGATTTGTTTCTAGATGTTTTTATACTTTCTTATGTGGCCATAGTGCAAGAGCTTTCCTCTTCTTATTGATTCTAGAAGAATTTTCTTCTTCAGACCTAAATCCTCAGGAACCTCTTTATTCTTGGCTTCCCACAAGATTTTACCCATTCTTCTATAGCGACGTCTCGATAAAAAAATCAATCCGTTTCTCCAGGCTGGATGTTAGAGTCCAAGTTTGGCAACTGTACTTAAAGATAGATCATACATAGCAACAGATTAGACGCAGTCTTGTGTCCAACATGATGTAACTACTGGTAAGAAGGTGGTGCAGTTTGTCAAAAGAGTGCTTTGCCATGCCAATCTGTCATTTTATTTCACATTCCATTCCTCCGTCTTCTGTTATGAGCTGTCCCAGATAAGTGAAGCTACTAACCTATTCGATTATCTTTCCATCTATTCTGATATTTTCTCTAGGTTTATCGCTTCTGCGGGTCATTACCATTTTTTTGTCTTTTTTGCATTCATTTTCAGGCCTAGTTTTTCACTTTCATCTTTGATCACAGAGACGAATTCTTGTAAACCTTGTTCACTCTCAGTTTGTCGAACCATATCATCAGTGTATGATATCTCAAATTATTTATGGTGCGCCCTTGTACTTTTAATCTGGGTTGTCTTTTGATCGTTCAGAAAATGAATTCTGTAATACCACAATAAGCTTCGCAAAAATTACAAGATTATGGAGTTGAGGAATTAGGTTATTTTAATTTTTTCCACGACACTATTGGGACAATCCATTTTGTTAAAGATGCAGAGCCACTATTGAGACAATCCATTTTGTTAAAGATGCAGAGCCTGCATAGTATTAAAAAAAAGTGTGTTCAGGTAACAAGTCTTTGATGTCAATATTTTAACAGTTTGGAAAGTTACTTTAAAGAAATGATGGAAACAGAAAATCATGTTTTTATTAGATGTTTCACATTTAATCTTGCTTTCTGTTATGTCTATTCATTTCGAGTTTATAAAACCTTCATTTTAATTAGATGGTTAGTTAAAGTCTTGTGATTCAGTGTCTCAGCTTTTGCTGTCTGATTTGAAAAGATAAAGGAAATCACTGACATGTACATCATTCTTATCATGTTTCCGTTTTCTTTCTTTTCTGTTTTCTTATCTCGATGGTATATAGTGTGATATATGGATTTATGCCTGAAAAGAGTGTGTAGTGGATTATTGCTTCTATAAATCTGTGATTTTTTTTTTGTTATACAGTGGTCTCCACCTAAGAACCCGGTCGTCAGGAGAAAAAAAAAAGCGGGCTCTTAGGCGGATGGGTTCTTAGGCGAATTAAAAAGTTATGCAACCAGTCTGACCACAGATTTATAACTGGTTGATCGTTACTGTTAGTTGAAAATTTATCTATGCGAATAAATACAGCCTTCTTCCCTGTGTGTGTTATAATTAGATGAAGCAATTCCTGATCTTTTTAGCGTATAGTTACATCAATACTGCCCAGCGCTTAAACGCCGTGTCAGTTTTTACTTAATAGTATCCTTGTTGAAAACATGATATTGCTACACCACCCAGCAGATAATCGCACAAGTGACTCCAGTGTTTACAGACCGACCGAAGGAGCAAAACAGCTGACCAGTCAGGAGACTAAACCTACACCTCCATATCCACAAAGCCAATCATAAGTGCTGTCCCACACGTTGTCAAACAAAGAAATGATTATGGGTTAGTCAACAACGTGGCCTGATTATGCAATCATACATCAACCATCACTTACACTCCTTTGTCTACCTGTTCCCTCCACCTCCGTCCCCATTTTACCGCGCATCTAGCACTGTGCGTTTCTCTCAAGTGGACAGTATGATGTGGAATTACTCCATAAGTACTCAGGTGTCTTGGTCCGATACCGGGCTTTTAGACGGAATTCTTTATTTGGGAGTGCTCAGAGCGGGTTCTTTGCTCAGAGCGGGTTCTTAGAGGGGTAAATTAAGGAGGAAAAATTCCGTTTCACCACAGAGGCGAGTTCTTTGGCAGACCGGGGTCTTAGGTCGAGGGTTCTTAGGCGGAGACTACTGTATTGCTTTTATTTGTTTGTTTTTGTTGTCAATTGTACCAGATGATGAAAGCCATTTATTCAAGAATATTATGCAATTTGTTCATCTTGTTATGTTATATTATGCAGTTAATAGGCACTTTTGCTCAGACACATTAACTGTCTCTGTACAAAGTGTTCCGTTTTCATCTTATGTAAGAAACCTGGTTTTTTCAAAATATAACTGTTAGAAAAGGACTTGTTATCCTTCACAGTAATAGATTTGTTCGGACCAAGCAAACTACTGGAAACACTGATCTATTTTTAACAGGGGAAATAAACACTCCCAACTGTTCACTTCCATTGGCATGGAAAGAAAAAAAAAAACAATGCACAAGATGGGTGACAAGTGTTATCAGATCATGTGTTGAAGGGATAGCACATATAAGTGAGTGTTCTATTTCTAGCAGGAGGTATATGTAAATACTCCAATGAGGATTTCAAAGTCTGTGCCTAGTTGAATATGACTATTGTAGGTCAGATTCTACTGTTTAAACGTCAGCCTTTGTACATATCCTGAATTTCTAGTAAAAATAGTATGTATAATTGTAACAGTAAAGGAATAAAACGTGTTATTGTGAAACATGACCTTGCAATAAACTTTGCATTTCTGTAGGTGAACATTATGAACACTCTTGTGTAAGGGAGTGAATTTTATGAAATTTTATGCCTCTTTCTTTTGAAAACAAGCATCTATGTATCAGATTTTGTTTAGTTGTTCATCTGTCTGAAACATCAATGACGAGATTTATTATTATTTGCTGGATAGTGGTGATTTTTCAATGGCACAATCATTTTCTTATGTTGAATTATCACATATAACTGATGTGATGCATACAGATATTTATATAATTTATCAGAGATAGGTGTATCAGTCAATAAAATAAAATTGAATCCTGTCATATTTCTCACTGAAATTGAAATTCGAACATTGCCTCTTCATCTAAACCTATCTCATGACGTGACAATATTTACATATTTCGCACAAATGGGAGATATCATATTACTTTGACCTTAAAATATAAACATGTATACAGTAATACCACTAGTTTCAGTCATATTTTTCTTGAGAGAATTATTTTCAGTGATGTTCCGGGGAGTGTTCAAAACATTTTTAGTCTTGAGTATGAAGGAATGAAGATAGAAACGTTATTTTTTCGCCAGAGGTATTTATTTCAATCCAAAATGACATATTTCTCCTATTTGTGGATGACCATAAAAAAATCGTCAGAATAAAAATCCCTTCATTGTTTTTTTGAAACAAGGCTTCAACTTTGTTTTTCAATTCATTTCAGGTGTCAGAAGTGGCATCCTTTGAGCCACTTTTTCAGAGAATGGAATAAAATAAAAATCAAAGGATGACAAATCTGAAGAAAATACTGGGTGGCGTAAGATGTCAAAATTGCACATTCTGCAGAAGTTGTTGTTTCTACTTCTTCATGAGTTGGTGCATTGTTTAAGGAGGAGAAGAACACCTTCTGTCAATTCCCCTGAGACAGGTTTTCATTTGTTTAAACAAGATGGAAAGTAATTCCTGGTGATTGCTCTATGTCTTAGAAAATAGTCAGTGAGAGTAATGCCTTCTTTATACAAAATACAGAAAGTTGGACTTGATAACTGATAGCTGCTCTCTTGTGGGAGGCGAAGAATGGATCTTTTACTGTTTTGATTGGTATTTCATTCCAGGATTGAACAGAAACAGCTTTGTTTTGTCTACAGTTGCAAGTTTGTCAAAGAAAACATTCTGCTGATTTTGAAGAGCATTTGACAGCATTGTTTTCTCTCCTCAAACATTTCAAGAGTGATATTCTTATCACTGAAACTTTTGTCACATTTGTTCATGTTTTGATGAAGAATGTTTTCCACAGACTGTATCGGAAGATTATCATCCTCACAATATTTAACATTACTCTACTATCTTCCAGCCCTATCTCTCTCACTTTGAGACAGTTTTTTTTTTTCTGTCACAGCAGACACTGATTGCCCAAATCTTGTTTCATCCTCAGTGTTCCATTGGCCATTCTGAAACACTTACCTGTTTAGATGAACTTTTTGTCTGTAAAATGTCAGATAAGTTACCAAAAATTTGCTCTCATTAAGATGTAGGAATTTTATCACAAACAGCAATTCTTGCTTCTCCATCTTTAAATTATGTCTGCTGAAAAGAGTTGCCTTTTCAATTAGGAGGGCAATCTGTATAGGGTTGTCTAACAGAAAAACATAGTATTGGAAATTCCCAGTTTTTATGCACATCATTCTAAGTAAGGTAAGATGATATGGAGCATGCATTCTGAGGCTTTAACATTATTCCCTTATGCTCAGACAAAAAAACTTTTTGAACACTCCTTGTATTTATGTATTAAATTTAATGTTTAACATTGTGTGTGATTGGGGTACAAAGAGATGCATATATTTAATCTTATGTAACTCTTTCAATATTGTCATGTGCAAAATACAGAATGCCTTTTTCTGACAATAGATAAAAACTGCAAGCTTTCCATCTGCAGAAATTATTTTATATGACATTCCTGTCATCACCTGCGTTTGATTTCTAATACTATGGTTCTTTTTGTTTCCTCGTGCATCTTCTTGGGTTTTGATATATCGTAATCATGATTTTGTCCATGACTTATGATATAAAACTGCATCAGATCACTGTTATCATGGAATGCATGATTGGTTTGCATAGTTAGTCTGCAGTCTGAGGCATGATTGTCAGGTCTGTTTTTTTTTCCTGTTTTTGATTTATTGGCTAAATTAGCATGTCATTTTACTGCAGTACTAACAGGCCCATAATCTCTTCAGTTTTGTAGATGAACAGAAGTAATTGACTTGCCTGTCATCAGTTCTCCTTTTGATGAGCAGTGAAACAGTTTTTGAAATGTGACTAAAAAACCAATGCGCCCGAACGTCCAGATGCCTGACAGATGAGCTTTATATTTATATGTGAATACACAGATCAGATTTTCAGAAAATTTTACACTGCCATGATGTAAGGCAATACAGTTTGTTGTATGGTTTCTGATGATAGATAACTATTGGAGTATGGAGCACATATGTGCCTGCTTTCTCAGAGACATACATTGTATTTTGTTTCACTACTAGCTGCCATCAAATTCTTTGTATGCACGGTGAAACAGTGAGGCAGACCCCTATGTGATAGTAAGTGTTACGAATTTTACATTATCTGTCATCTTTGCCTTCATATCAACCTTTTTCAATAATAAAACATGAAACAATTATTTTTTTCCTAGTCTTGTTTTAGGAAATCGTTTAACCTTTAGTATGGAAACTCCCTATTCTGGTTTATGAAAGCTGCTGATATAGAAGGCATATTTGAAGTCATGTGAACATTTGTAAAGTTTAAGAAAGAAGGAGAGGACATGTTATGTGTTTTTAAAAGAGCTCTGATTGCTTAGATCATTTCCTCACTGGTAGAAAATTCAGAATAGCTACCATGACTTCCTATACACTTTCAGGAATACTTACATAATGTTGAAAAAACATATTTTTCATGATAAATATACACAATGTGAAAACAGTGCAGCTCTTCATTCTCTAAAACTTATGTTGTGCTTACTGTGGACTAAAAAATTAGCTGAAACAAAAAATGCAAAAACAAATCTCTAGAGAAATTTTCATCAAAAAGGCATTTTGCCAAAGTAGGTGAGAATATCTGATTGCTTTTGCAATCCTAAAGTTATGTATAATAAACAGTGTGATTGGTGATAACCAGAGTTTGGCAAGAAAATTGATTCACACCAGTGTACAGACATAGTAAATCAGTGCAAGAGTAATTTTTTGTCTTTTAGTGAACACCAAATGGATCTATTTTATTTACATTGTGCTAGGATGATTTGATCTAAACTTGTGATGCTATGTTTGAAATATAAGCTCAGTACATGTTTGTCTTGCTTTCTACCTCCGTGGTTATTCCAGATGTGGCTTGTGACCTTAGGCTACATTAAGTGATGTCCTTATTGATGATGTTTAAACAAGCAGATATGGAATAATTATTTTAGCAGAATGACGTTTGAATAGACATGTGCTCATTCAATAAACTTTGCCATTTCCTGTCAAAATCTCTGGTTTGTTGTCGTGTAATTGTGCATGTCTTCATTGTGAAAAAGTATATATATGCTTATGTTGTATTGGAAAAGAAGATGTAAAATGAAAAGATACAAAACTATCTTTTTATATTTAGAATGAGTATGATTTATTGCCTTCTGGATTTTACACTGAACTTTCCAAACCAGAGCAGTTTGATCTGAATAGGAATATGAATAGATTATTCATCCACAAGAAAATACATCTTGATTAGTGCATAATAAATTGAAACAAAATGTTTGAAGAATATAGCATAAGCACACATTTGACATTTTTTTGTAATCAGATGTATACATACATATACACACACTCACACATCTCCTCTTGAGAGCCTGGGATATATAAGTATAAGTAGTTCTTTGCTCCCATCTGCAGGTAGTAAAAGCCTGCTATCAGTGGGATGTCTGCCATGCAATGCCATCCTTGACGTTCTAGGAGTGACACCTCTGCTCTGTCTCCTTTCTCCTATCTTCTGTCCCGCTCTCTTCTCTTCTTCATGACGTATTTGGTACACTATTAGCCGTAATTGTGCTTCTGTCTTGTTAAACTCCAACACAAACAAAGAAAAGCACATGCACACATGCAAGCAAACACACACTTTTCTACTTATGTATCTACCTACTTACATACATACATATGCATACATGCATACACACATAGATACACACACATGCATACATACAGAGACATATACATGTATATATATCCCTGATAATATACTCATGTACGCAAAAAACAATATGCAAATGCTTACATGCATCTGTTTAAATTCTGTTACAATCTGATTGATGATGGTACAAAATAATTCTTGTTTTTTCCTGTTCTAACTTTTTTTTTTTTTTAAAGAAACCTACACCTTCATTCTAGGTGTGATCAAACATACTCATGATTTAATGGATGTTTCACATCTGAGATCATACTGTTTGCTGCTTAAAAGCATATATTACTGTAAATATTGGCCAGAAATGATAGTTTGATGTTCATGAGTTCATTGGCTTTGTTCATCATTTTATTTAACTTTTTCTTACCTTATTTGTGATACTTCCACCCCAAGAAGTGGTTCCAAAGGATAGAATACTTTGAATCATTTATGAGTAAACATTTGTGTAATTTCAGAGTTCACTTGCAGAGATATGAGTTTTCTCAAGAAGTAAAGCCTTTGATTCGCCTTTTTACAGATGTTCTCTATGTGAGTGTTCCACTTTAGTTTGAAATTTAAGTTCAGTCCAAGATATTTATATAGTGTGATTTGTTCAACTTTCTGGTTTTTTGATACATAAAAGGCTCTGTCATTTGTTCCTCTTCACAAATCAAAAAATCATCCCTATTGATTAAGTTCCATCAATTTTGAACTGTTAAGGGTTCTTTAATGTGTGTAACGTACACACAGGATCTCCAAAATATATTCACCCTTATCTGAGAAGGCTAGATGTCGAGCTTCCCTACCCACAGGAAGTCAAGAACCTTTGAGTCACTGAAAAAAGTGGGTTTTCGATCTTCATGTCCTTCCATCCCCCGATGAGAGGACCCACGAGTCGATACCAGCTTGTTTTCTCCATGAGCAGATGCCAAACCACAGAACCACTGCACCCCCCTATAGAATCTGATTTTTCTTAAGCCTTTCAATCCCTAAGAAAATAAGATTGTCTCAGCTTTATAGAAGTTGCCAATTTTTGCTGAGAAATTTTGTGGTTAGAAATTTGGAATTTGGAAATTTTGCCCGGACAGCGGTGCTTAGCCTACTCTTCCATTGATTTTGAACTGCCAAGGGTTCTTTAACGTGCGTAATGTACACACGGGACGTCCGAAATATATTGGTCCTTATCCAAGAAGGCTAGACATCAGGCTTCCCAACCCACAGGAAGCCAGGGGGCCGTTGAGTCACTGAAAAAATGGGGGTTTTCGATCTTCGTGTCCTGTCATCCCCCGATGCAGAACCCGCGAGTCGATCCTGGCACTTTTCTCCATGAGCAGAAGCCATACACATTGAGCCACTGCGTCCCAGAACGTTTCCTTCCTATGGTTATCACTTTATAAATGTTTTTTTGTGCTCACTTTTTCGAATGTGAAGGAGTAAAATGATTTTGCCTCTCTACACTGCTTGTTTAACACTTCCTTTGTCGCGGAAAAAGGTAAGTAAGAGAGCTGGTCAAGATGATCTACCATTACACCAGTAGGAGAGAGACTCAGTTGCAGATAATCTACGAAATGACCTTCCATTGGTAGAGACCGTTCCCGTAGAGCCTGTATTTACTCCCATTTCACATTTTCAACTGGACAAAGAGTTGAAACCTTTCATTGCCCTTCACTGGTCAGTCCCAGTCCTTTTGTTTCCATATCTTGCACACATTTTAATCGAGTTCATTTATTTTCCACATTTTTTTTTTGGTCACCACTACATTACCCAGGGCGTCAGGTTTTCACCCTGTATTTTTGCACATGTTCAAAAACTGGCTGGCTCATAGTAAAGGTGGTCATGTGACAATACTCAGAAATAGTTTTCCCTCTACCATAACATTCAATACTGAACCAGCTGATCTATTGTATATAATGTGATCTCCTTTCTATTTTGCTGTTTTGAAGGTCTAGTTTTTTAAGGTCAACCATTTAAGGGGGGGGCGTCCTGGAGGTGATTTTTTAAATTATTAAAGTTAAGCTTTATTCCATCGTATTCAGCATGTTCAAATTAGAGGAGAACAATGGAAAAAAATCGACTTTTCCATATGGTTGCCATGGTAGCGCCGCCATCTTGGATTTTAGCGTCCCTATCTCCTCCGACAGATTTCACCGAAACTTGACAAAACTTGGTGAATATATTGTTTGCTATCATATCTAAAAAGTCATCTATTTTTATTACGTTCCATGCAATACAAAATTTTCTATAAATTTTTGAAAATGCCATATAGCGAAAATTCAAATTTCGCCATTTTTT
>JBCAUA010790018.1:0-14782 GCA_038406235.1 Peronia verruculata
TGCAGAACCCGCGTTTCGATCCCGGCCTGTTTTTCTCCATGAGCAGACGCCATACCCATTGAGCCACTGCGTCCCCCGTAATTTTTTATCCAGCACTAACATCTTCTTAATCAAATAATCCCCGTTCGTGGAGCAGGTTTTTGTACTTGTATTAAATGATAGATTAGACTTCTAGATTTTATTTTTATTTTGAATTACATTTTAATGTCTGCAGTTTTTCAGTTTTAAGAAGGAAGGAATATCTCAATTTTAAGATGATGCACAATTCAATGAGAAGAAATTTTCCCGGTACAAATTTGGAATTTGGAACGTTTGTCTACAGCTCATCTGACTTTTAACGGCCAGCACGAATAGGGCGTTGACAAAAATGAAGATGGGATTAATGGTTCCTACTTTTTCAAGGAGACATACTTTATTTACATCCTCGATAAATATAGACAGTTTTTTTTTTCTGGACCTAGCTGGACTTTTTAGGTAATGAATTGTAATGAGTTTTAACTCTAAGAACTCCAGTAGAAAATACTGGCTTGTCAGAGCTATTGTAGAGGCTGTTAGGTGTTTTCAGGAAGTGACATTTTAATCCACAAAGCGATGTCAAATGAGTGCTTTGGTACAGAACTGTCTGCCAGTGGGAAAGAAATTTATGTACAAAGTATCGCACGGGGATGATGAGACCATCTTTCGCCGGATGGACCCGTTAACGTCAGGACTACTAAAATTACACTACGAGCGATCTACGTTATCAAGGAAATCGAAATTTGATCAGAGCGATTATAAGAAATTTGGTCATAGCGATTACATAAAATGTCAGCATTGCCAGTAATGCCACGATCGATTAGCCCGCCAATGTTTGGATGTCGTGCCAGATTGGCGCTGAAAATAGACACCAACTCGGCTGATGTCAGCGCTAGGTCGCGTGGCTCTACCTGGCGGTCTTAGCACCTTAATGGTGAGCTGTACTGTTGTCACGTGCCTTAGACAAAATACTCCTTCCGTGACCACTTCTAGTATAGTATTAAAGAAATACGTCCTTTTTCAGCACATTTTTAATTACTTCCCCAACGATTCAAATAAAATCGTCTTTATTCAAATGTTAAACGTTAAACTATATATTACATTGTTTCAGAATGCAAATGTATTCACTGAGTGTTTAAAATAAATTAAACATAGTTTGCTGGAGCAAATGGCGAAATCCTGGAAATATTTTTTTTTTCTAGCCAGAAGGCATTTTGTCAAAATACTTTTGTTCTGTGTTGGGAAAATCAAGATTAAAATTTACTGCGATGTCTCTGTTAGATATGATATAAACAGAATACAGTTTTTAGAATACAATACAACATAGAATACAACAACAACAACAAGAACAACAACAACAACAACAACAACAACAGTTTTTAGAGAGTAAAGTAGTTCAATAGTCTGTAAAATGTCTCATTGATCCAAAATTGCCAGTTGAGACCGCTGGATTACCGAGAGTGTTAATAGTGTTGTTCTTTAATATTCTAGAAATGACACTTTTTTTTTATGTCTAAACTCGGTGTTATTTGAGTTTTTTTTTTTTTTTTTGAAAGTGATTCAAATACCAAGTGTCGTACACGAAACATAGTGGTTCCATATTAATACATGTTATAGGATTGATATTATGGAACGTTTTATTTGGACAGGCGTTTATAGTGGCATTTTTGTTTGCTTGTTTGTTTGTTTTTTGATCAACACCTTTCCAGTTGCGTTGTACTAAATACGGTGTGAATGACATTCGCGGTTAAACAAAGGATTTCAAGATGTAAAATAACAGTTATTAATAGACGGAAAATGGCATTAAAAAACTATTTCAGATAATTGTGCAGTTAAAGAGGTGGGAGAAATAATAACTAAACTGTGATTTAAAAAAAAAAAAAGCGTTTTGTGAACAAGTGTCAGCTAAGAGTTGTCGGACATCCCGCCGTCTCTGCCATCTGCAGACTTGAGATTGATTCCGCGCGTGGAAGCAGACGGCAGAAGAATCTTAACAAACACAGCTTGCGGGCAGCGAGAAGCCCACCCAGAAATAGAGGCATCTTCGCTTCTTAATTCCCCCCCCCCCCCTCCCGGGCCCGGAATATATAAGTAGGTTCTCTGCTACCACCTGCAGGCGGCGAAAGTCCGCTATCGCTGGGATAATTCTCATGGAATGTCATCCTCGACGTCCCAGGGATGACATCTTCTCTCTCTCTCTCTCTCCTTGCTTCTGTCTTCTGTCCCGCTTTCTTTCCTGTTTTCTTCTTGGCGTGTAAACGTATCTTACCGTGTTTGACACAATATAGCCGTGATCGTGCTGATGTGTCGTTAAACTCCAACACAAACAAACAAACAAGCTTCTATTGTGCGGTCTTTTCACTACACTCCTTTATAACAGAACATCCCTCTGTGAGACACAGGAATTTTGGCTGTGTAACAAAATGGAAGCTAATTATCATTTCATGTCCACAAATGTGCCCCCCCCGCCCCCTTTTCCGCCCCCTCCCACCAAAGCATGTACAATATATTATCATTGTTGAGCCTTAGTAATGTGACAGCTTTTAAACTGCCTATCACCAATACCAGATAACCCCCGCCCCCCTCTTGTCATCCTGGAGGTTGAAAAGGCAAACAAACATCGTAACCATCACCAATGACAATCAGAATCGTTAAGCGCTGTGGCAAAAAAAAAAATGACCGGGATAAAATTGTTAACCTCTAAAATTTCATAATAATCTGTTACAGGTGTAATTCCAGAAACTAATAACATGTCTTCGTTAATGCAATGTCTTTTTACAAGGTTAGCGTCTCTGGGTCAAGGTCGTTGAACTCATCCTGAAATATCCAGCCTTTCCCCTCCCCGCCCTTCCACACACACACACACACACACACACACACACACACACACACACACACACAACTGACAATGACATGAAATCCTCTATAGGTCAGCCCGATGATTTGGTAAAGATAATCTCCCTTGGGCAACCCACAAAAGAAGTCGGCATATCCAGGCGATGTTTCCGGGGGACCAGTCAACGGCCAAACAGGCTTTGCACATAAGCTTGTCAAGCCTTGGGACTCACGACTGGCAAGGGGCCGCTCCTCTTACCAAAGGAGAGAGATTACTTTATGTTATTTTCCACTCTCGTCTCCAGAAACTGTAACGATAATCACTTTGAACAATCCCGGTGTTTACTGAGAGATATGTCTGCCGCTAGAATTACAAGACGTTGGTTGAATCAGCGGACAATGTCCTCCCATAGCTGGAACATTTATTAAATTTGTCTCCTTGTGCAGTCGTGATTCAGCGGTTTCACTCTGTCTGTATATGTGTGTGTGTGTGTGTATGTTTATGTATGTTTGCTCGTCTGTCTGTCTGTCATTCTCTAAAAGAGAGAGCCTGAGAGAGAGAGAGTGGCTTTGTATCTGAGTGATACGAATCTGATGAAAGTAAATATTATGTTTGCTTCTTTGAGTGACCTTAAGTAGTGTTCATATTGTTTGTGACTGTCCAAGTTCTCGTTTGTCGTAAATTAATGTTTCTACGCCCCCCCCCCCATCCCTCCCTAGTCTGAGACTGGGTCCCCCTCTGGCTCACTGGTAAAGCTGGGGCAGATGTTACTGAGTCTTAGCATTGTACATAGGGTAACCATTTTTTCCCCTTTTTTTTTTAAAGATAATGCTTTCATTTAGTGTACTTTTTGACTGCCTCTGTTCCCTGTAAACTGCATCCAGCGATACTGACATAGAGTTTTAAAAACCTTCCTGCAAAATATCAGAGAACTGTAAATATGCATAAGAAAACCAATAGAGACATTGCCGCTCACCACATTCTACGTCAATGTACGCTTTTGTCGGATGTATGTAAAAATATAGCGTTGCTTTATGCCTACTTTTCTGTAAAAACAGACTTATATTTTAGCACAGATAAACACTGCCTCGCCTTATCTTATTTTTCTTATTATTTATAGTATCGATACTGTAAATGTTAAAGATCCTTGATTTCAAACCAGTTTGGACTAAATCTAAATCAGAACAGAGATAACCTTTCGGCTTTTTACAGGATAGATTGAACAGTTAGCCAACTCCAACACTGGCTTGTTCCTGTATGAGGTCAACATTGCCCTGAACCAAATTGACGAGAGCAGAAAGCTATGAAGACTGGCCATAAACGCTGTAATCTGGCTGTCTATTTGTTGTCCCCAAAGCTTTCTGAACAAAATGTTTCAGTGCTATAATATTCTTCTTCCTCTATTTCTTTATCTCCATACTTTTTTTCTCTGCTTTGTGTTCCTGATGATGATCGTTAGAACATTTACTGATAACGTTCAGACTGCGCCATAGGTCACTTCCTCTGCTGTCTTTTCTCCTCGGGTGCCAAGGATATTACGTAGGTTTGTTGCTCCCACCTGCAGGCGGTGAAAGCCGCTATCGGTGTGATATCTCCCATGGAATGCCATCCACAAACGTTCAAGTTTGACATCTCTTCTCTCTCTCTCTCTCTTTCTTTCTTTCTCTCTCTCTCTTCTTGTTTTTGATTTATGTCCCGCTCTCTTTCCTCTCTTTGTCGTACGTGCAAACATACCTTACTATATGGTAGCCGTGATCTTGCTGATGTGCTGTTGAACCAAAACACAAACAAACAAACAAATAAACAAACAAACAAACCTCTTCTTCTTCCTATCCATGATCATTACAACATTCACTGACAACGTACACATTCAGACCCCCCCCCCCCGGCCATGTTCTGAGCCATCTTCTATGACTTTGCCAGTCTAAGGCCTATCTACTCTTTGGTGTTGCAAGTCCATATTTGCTAGATCTGCCTTGCCCTCTTTGCACTGGGCATTGTTCCATGCAGGACCGTGTAACGCCGGGCCCTTTAGGTCATGACTAAACTGTCTTTATCTCCTTCACAATGTTATGGCACTGGCAAAAGAAAGCAAAACACGAAAAAAAAAGACCCCCAAATAAACAATTAAAACAAAACAAAGCAGCAACATCGCAAAAGATTAATACGATCAAAATACTTTGATGTTTAACATTTATTATCCCTAGGCTGATTTTTATGATCTGTACTTAAATCTCAAGAACGTTTTAGCCTTTCAACTTTTTTTCTTTCTCTTTGAAGATTTGAGTTTGATCCAGGACTTCAACAAATTAACCCTGAAAGCGTCTAAAAAAAAACAACA
The DNA here is from genome assembly GCA_038406235.1 of Peronia verruculata. Classification (NCBI taxonomy): domain Eukaryota; kingdom Metazoa; phylum Mollusca; class Gastropoda; order Systellommatophora; family Onchidiidae; genus Peronia; species Peronia verruculata. Next base: position 5,193 of record JBCAUA010790018.1, read on the forward strand.
ACAAACAAACGAAAAACAAACAAACAAAGAAACAAAAGCCGAAAGGATCGGCTTTTAACGGTTGTTTTAAGATAAAAACTTTATTGGTCCTCGGAAAGAAAGTCTTTTTGGAGTTGTTCTTAGACATAGCATAATTTATTACATGACATATTCCCACTTGCATGAATAACAGAGACTTAAACGACTTAAATGTAACGAATAAGAAAATAGCACTTGCAACATTGAGGCGGTATAAAAAGAGTGAAATATCACATGATTGCCTGCTTGTGCTGTGTGGAAAATGTGTTCCAGTGGAAAGGACGATGATCAGTCTTTTCCCTACGTTGACCTGTTTGCACTTAATTTAGGAACTCTCTACAGCCTAAAGCGCATATTGATTCTCAGGTAGACGTGGCTTTAAACACAAAGAACACATTATAAGACAAATTAAGGAATAAACATTCCAACCTGAACACTCTTCAATCACCATAACTGTTCTTTAAGCTCTTTAATGTCAAGGAAAAGAAATATATGAAGATTCCAGTGGGAAATCCAGATAAGTCACATTTTCTACAATGGACGATAATTAGAACCTACAATTTAGAAGTCTTAGAGTTTTTCACATGATACTCTTCTAAAAACTCCCTTTCTAGCCGCACGGAGTCCTCTCATGTATGTTAGAACACATTACAAATGTTTACGTTTTGTAACTGCGACTTCAATACCTTTGAAAACGAACAATCCAAGCAGACAGAACTTTTACAAAAGGAAGACAAAATAAACTAGAGACAGAAAGTTTTCAGCGGTGAAGACGTTAGTGATGATCTGAAAAATTAGCTCTGACTTTGGACAAAACTTCCACTTTATTTTAAAGGACGGCTGGGGGCTGGGGGGGGGGGGCAAGGATGGAAATTAAAAGAAAACGTAATATTTTATTTCAAAGTTGCTTTGGCTCTTTGTGTGTTTGATTTTCAATTAACAATTCCAGAACGTATTTCTTCTCCGTAATATAAAGATTAACTCAATGGCATTTGCAATACGTCCTCAGCCCAAAGTCGACGCCCCTGGCACAGATAGATTTCGCACAATTTCCAAGTGTTTTTCCCTGGCTGTCCGCTCTGCCAGCTCCGTTAGCTTTTATCCATCTCCAGTTTTCATGCACAGCCAGCATGGAGAATCTAGGAGTCAATCAGCTAAGACAGGGTCTCCATTGGGCCTTGGCCGGACAGGCCGCTGTCAGGACAGAACAACGCTCTGATCTATGTCCGGCAGCTCAAATCCGCTATAGGAAACTAGGATAAAAATTAGAGAAACGAGCGCGTCTTTAGGAAATCCACAATGAAAAGAACGTATAAAACTTAGCGCAATCCAAACGTCTTTAGAAAAGCCTGCATAAGAAAGAAGATGTCAATCTCGGAGTGTCGTTACGTTCTATATTCGTATTTCAACCTCCTGGTGGAGGTTATCTCCTCGGGTCTTTGTTAATCCTGTTTTTCCTTTTAAAAGAAAAAAAAAATCGTTTTAATTCCCTAGTTTATTAGCTAGGCTTTTGATGATCACTTCGTTCATCGCCCGCAGACTATCTCCCTATTCTCTTAGTTTTGTTGAGGGTATGTGTTTATTGTTGTTTATTTCTTTCCACTCTATATGACCTCTGTTACTATTTCTATTTGCCATTCTGTGCTATTTGGAGTTTCAAATAGATCTTTAATATTATGTCTCAGGGTCAGCAGAAAAGGGACCTAAGTCGCTGGGGTAAAACCGAGAAATCGGGCTTTGAATGTGACGAGAGGGGTCAGACATGGATTTTTTTTTTCTTTTTATTATTGCAGAAACGGAAAGTACATTCATTTCTGAACATGACAATATCGGTCTAACCCTCGATTATAAATTACTTAATTAAAATCGGTTTTTATGCGAGGCAGACATGTAGATCTATGGGTTCGACTGTTCATTTAAACTACTATCCTTTCTCGGAATTTAGGTCATTGCTGGGAGGTCTAACCGTATCTCTTTAAACTGCAATATCTCTGCTAAAACATAGCCAGCTCAATCTTTTTTCTCTATCTGAAAGGCTATAAAATACGCTTTCACATGATGCCAAAAACTCCATAGCGCTAGTGGAGTGATGAAACCTCTGAACCCACATTTTTTTTTTTTTTTTTTTTCGAAAAACGTTTTTTTTTTTTTTTTTGCTTAACGCCTTCTCCCGGGTCTTCTTCAAAGTGTGTCAAAAGCAGAAAATAAAATTAGTAACGGAAATTATTACAACTATTTAATAAAAAACCTCGTATGCTTGCCACCAGATCTTGGCATGATGAAACCTCGCAACCCCCAGCTGGTATGTTGGTCTGCTGTTACGTGGTTCCATCACTCTCGAATTGAGCGAGCTGTCAGCTTATACGAGGTTTTGGATAAGCTTCCTTATGAATACAATCGTTACAGTTCAGATGTGTTGTCAGAAAGCACAACATTATCAGCATAAATGAGATGCCGGACGATGAGGTTTAGGTTCTCGTGAGATTTTGAGCATAATTATGGAGTTAGTGGTGTCCCCAACAGTGTGTGAAACCGTTGTTGTTTTGTCTGAAATAGAAATCGAGAAGATGGCAATTGAAGACAACGGGAGTGACCTGCTGCTTCAGTTGAACTTAGTGAGAAAATGGCCGATCACTGGTGTTAATCCCTTTTTTTTTTTTTTTTCGCTGTATTTCAGCAAATTTAACTCCGACGTACAGTTTTACATAAATATTGAAAGGTTCTGTGAAGAAAAAAAGTGCATTAAAAGTCATTCACTGTTGAAAAAATACGTAATTGCTTTGGTCGTCTCCGTTTGACCAGCGCCTGATTTCATCATGTCGTCTCATATACGAGTAATGGTTACAGCAGCAATATCACATGTCAGAAAAATCCATTGACAAATTACTCTGGTGTAATGGTGCTAAAACTTCGCAGAACTAAATGAAAATCACAGAATAGTCAAACAAAACTCATACAGTCGGCACATTGGCATAATCCACAGTGGAAAAGCGAATGGAGCTTAATGTGATGAATTATGGAATTCATGATCTAAGAGGAGATAGAAAATACGAGGAAGTTCAACAATGCAAAAGTGCAATGTCAGAGAGAAGTGGACGATCCGTCAGTCAAAAACAGCATGCAGGAACAGCGTGTTACATGAGTACCGAGCCAAGATGGAGGATACAATAACCATGCTGGGCACACACAAATAAACGACAGATCTTAGAGACAAGTGGGAGATGATAACTAAAAAATAAAAAAAAGAGATGAGAAGGAATGAGGAGGGAAAACAGATGAGAGAATAGTCACAAAAAAAGAAGGAAAGAAGAGAGAATAAAGTGGGCAATGAGAGGAACGTTAAGAGGGAGCAGAGAAAAGAGAAGATGGATGAGATCATCACTGTGGGCGAAAAGACAGAAAGAAGAAAGAACAAAGAAGACAGGAGAGAAAGAAGAGAAGGAATGAGTCATCTTGACCCTCAGGCAAATTCCTTGTCTTTGCCAGATATGGGACGTGTGAACAAAATATACAGAAAAAAAGCAGTCATTTTTCTAGTGGTATTCAAACACATAACAGGCAATTCTGAAAATGTTAGCATGTGATGGAATTATTATTATTATTATATTTCATAATAGCTTGTTCACCTGTTTGAAAGAAAACTAGAAAGAGGGATTTTTGGTCTCTGTCGAGACCGTTCATGCACTCGACCGTTCATTTAATTTTCTCAGAGTTTCGGTCATTGCTCGGTGGTCCCCCCTTTTCTCTTTAAACTGCAATATCTCTGGCTAGAATAGACTTAGCTCAAAATTTTTTTTCACTACCAGAAAGGGTATGAAATAAGCCACCAAAAACTTTACTTGGTGAAAAATTGACATAGGTCTCATTTTGACTGGCTCTGACACATATGTTGAGAAAGTCTGGGCTCAGATCTACTTTGCCGTTTCTGAGATTAAAAATAGTTTCACCTATGAACATCTTTTGTTTCTCTTTTTCTCGCCCATCCATCCATGATCAAATGTGGACGAAGCGACAGTTTAATGTGCCCTCATGCCCGCTACTGAACCACTTTTCATTAACAAACTTTCAGGTCTTCCTTTTTACCTCAGAGCTCAGTGCAAAAACAGCAAGGGCCAGATCGCAGCTTGAACTCTGCAAAGTCAATAATGTATTTGAAAAAAAAAAGAAAAAAAAAAAAACGAATGAAAGAAAGAAGAAAAAGTGGAAAAAAGAAGAAAATGGACGGAGAAAATCAGCAGGAATGCCAAGATTTAAAAGTCACTTGTCAAACATCAGAGTACCCAAAACTCTTTTTTTTTTTTTTTCGAGCTCCAAATGCGAATAATTCTGATTTTGCTTTTCCACTGAAAAATACAAAATAATTGTGCAATTAAAGATTTCATTTTAGTTCTAGCTGCGTCATAATGCTCTCATAAAACTTTGGCTTTCAAAGACCAGTGTGCCCTGTATCCTGCTATCCCCACAGTCGGTTGGTCTCTAGGGTGGGGAGACGAACAAAGAAGAAAAAGAAAGAATCTAAAACAACGAAAGTGAATTTGAACTGAAATGTGGTCAGGTGATATCCCTTCAGCCCCCCTCCCCCAGTCATCATACTGCCCTCTCCTGCCACAATCTCATCTGTCATTAAATCTTCATGTCGTTTAGCTATCCATCCTTTCAATTCATTCATTCATCCATCTATCCATCCATTCATTCATGCATGATATATCCATCCATTCCATCCATTATTCCAACCACCATCCATCTATCCATCCATCCATCCATCCATCCATTTATCCATCTATTCATCCAATCAGCCATTCATCGAGAGAACTCCCTGGCAAAGAAACAGTTTTTTGTTAAATACCAGAACATTCTGGAGACTGACCTCATTTTTGTTGTTGTTGTTGTTGGTTGTTTATTATCTATCTAGCTGGTGATATGTGAATTTTTTAGAAGATTATCGTATCATAATATTATAATGTTGGCGATGGAGGTACTGGTGTACATGAGCTCACCTAGCCTGCCTATTTCGTGGTTTCTAGCAATGTCGTAGGGCCGCCGTCAAAGCTCAGGCTACCAACTTTCTCCAGCCCTCTATACATTCCACTACTCTCAGAGAATCAGACAGCATCATTCCATTCCATTCCATCCTCGGATGTTGTCCCCCCCCCCACCCCCTCTTTTGTCTTCCTTGTCTCTGACTGTGCCTGACTCTGTCTTAAACGTTATTTTTTTTTGCAAGGTCTGACAATCGAATCACAATGTCCAAGGACACATTTTGCAAAATTAAATCCAAATTTAAAAACAGGTATATAACAACTCGGACCAATATTAACTTCCTTAAAGCATATATGTGGTCAGTTCTTCTATATGGTTTTGAAAGCTGGACTTTGAACAAAGACAGAGAAAGGAGGCTGGAAGCTGCTGAAATGTGGTTCTTCAGAAGAATTATGAAAATATCATGGACAGAGAGAAAAACGAACGAGGAAGTTATGTCAGTGGCAGGATATGACAGATTCCTCATAAAGAGTGTAAGAAAGCGGCGCAAACTGAAATTTCTCGGACATATTTTCCCGGAAGATTGGACAAGAGAAACAGATGCCATGTGGAAAGATCCAGGGAGAGAGAAGCAGAGAAAGCAACATAATGAAATATATTGACAGCTTTAACAGATACGCCACCAAGACTGAAATGAACTATAATGAGATGATAAGGAAAACTGACAACAGAAAGGTCTGGCAAGCTATGGTCGTTGATGTTTGCTCCAGACCTGACACCTAAAGAGAGAGACAGACAGACAGACAGACAGACAGACAGACAGACAGATAGAGAGAGAGAAAGAGAGAGAAAGAGAGAGACAGAGAATCCAGACATACTATTATTGTGATCGTACCATTCCAGATTTTCTTTCTTCACCATACAGAGCGATTTTCTGGTCATAATATAGAGATCCTTTTAGGGAGCTTATCATTTTTTTACAATCATGTATCTTTTTCAACTGCTCTCTATTTTGTCATTCCTTATGGTACCCAGAAATACAAAGGCCCTACACACAAGCAGGCTAAGCTCAAACATACATACACACTCAGTACAGTCTGGCATATCTACAAAGAACAGTCACATACAAAGACATACATTCACATTGTGAATGCTCTGACACTGGCGGGCCATTGTTAACATGTCAAAGATAAAACTGAGGGAAGGAACAAATAAATAATTTTAAAAAAACAGACAAACAAACAAAGAACAAACAGATATAGCATAAGCCATTTGGTGAGGTACGACTCTGTTGAACAAATATACATAATTATATTGGTACATTAAACTTGTTTTAATTGATACCATGTGGGCTCTCTCGAACTCAGAAGTGAAACGAGATGTAAGTAGATTTTGATCTACATCTGACCTTTAGAGGCAACGGGAGAATGGAGAGAGCAAGAGAGAGAGAGACAGACAGACAGATAGAGAGAGAGAGAGAGAAAGAGAGAGAGAGAGAAAAAGAGAGAGGAGGAAAAAGGAATAGAGGAGACATAGAGGTCAATATGGAAAAAACAAACATGGCGCCTGGCAGGGTTTCTTGCTTCTCCCTTCTCTTTCATGATCAGCTGCGATCAGATTCTTCGTTTTGTTTTCTATTTTTGAAGATTACTCCACAAGAAATGCAGAGAAAGCGAAAAAAAAAAAATGGGCAGATGATCCCAAAAGCAGATGAGATCAAAAGGAAGATGAGAGGCAGAGCTATAACACTCGTAAAATAAGCTCGACACAGAAATTGCAACTCCACCCTTCCAGGGAGAAAACAAGCAATATATGTCAAAGATCGACCCCCTGGGCCGTCGCTTCTTGCCATTTGAGCAAGGATCATTTCATTTGTGAACGCTCTGGGAGAAATGGCCACCCCGCTGGGATCGTCACCTTTTTCGTTAGCAATTCTGATTTCAATAAATAGATCTGATATAGATTTTTATTTATTTATTTTTCTTTCTTGATTTTGTTATTGTTTATTTTCTTTTTTTAATTTTGTTTTGTTTCGTTTCGTTTTTTTTTTTTTTCATCAGGCTTTTATTGATTGATTGTCGTATTTGAATATTTAGTAGTATGCACGCTCTCTGTTACTTTGTTTCAATCTTTGTTTGTTTTTGAGTGATATTTATGTTAGAGATACAGACTAAAATGTTGTACTTCTCTTGTATCAAGCAGGCACAAGCGGATGAACTATAATTTCATGAGCAGCACTGGAACCATACAATCATAAGAGGAAATTCTGCATCTGGATTGTGCAATTTCTTTCTTTACATGTATTTCTTATACTTTATTATTATTATTGTTATTATTATTATTATTATAAGTATTATTTTGTTCTCTTTTGTTATCACTTGGATGTTAACTTTTGGATAAGGACATATCATTTTGAATATCTAGCACCTTCGTAGGACAAGAGTCATTTGTCGCTTCAGAGATCACACAGTTTTTGTTTGGGCCGATTCTTTCTTGTTTTACCCGCTGAGTACAGAACACATGATTTTTATCGCTATACATGGGATACAACACAGAGGGCGTGCAGAGAAATTGGCAAAGAGACACTTTATTCAATCGGCTACCTGTATGTCTGTAGGTCAGCAATGTAATTTGTCTGTCTGTCTGTCTGTCTGTCTGTCTGTCTGTCTGTCGATGGAGAGACTATGAAACGGAGGACAAAAGCAAAGAAAGGGAGGAAGGATATGTGGCGGAAGAATAAGAACAGAAAGAAGAGAAATAAGGAAACGAAGACAGAGAAGAAAAACGGAAACATACAAAGAAATACAAGAGAGAAAAAAAAAAAAGGAAAATAGATATAACAATGATAATGATGAAGAGAATGAGAAACAGCAGTTTTATTGATGTTCCTGAGGAAATAATAAACCTTTGACGAAAACATCGATAAGTCATCAGTTTGCAGATTGTTCCTCGGAGACTGTGCAAAATCTTCCGGATGGCTGAAACTGGCTGAATTATGGACAAAAGACTCAGTCTTGTAACAATTCACCTCTGGGAGCATATGGCTCAGGACTGTGTCTTTTCCTGCAGTAAAAAACGTTACTGCTTCCATTGACAACAACAATAAAAAATATTCTAATGATTTAATTGCCTCATCAGCAGTAAATAGATAGCTATAAGCATCAGTTCGTCCATGAAATTAGCAATAATTGCAAATCACAGAATATTAATCCATCTGTATTCTGAACGCGGCCTTGATTGTAAAAAAATAATAATAATGATGGAAAAAAAATCAAATAAATAAATATGCCGAAAGCTGTTTTTTTTTTTTTTTTCCTCAACATTCTGATAGTAATAACGACAACTACAACAACAACAACAATAATAATATAATAATAACAGTAGCAATAATAATAATAATAACAAGAACAATAAGCAGGCTGATGAGATATAGCTGCTTTGCACAAAGGGACGAAGCTATTCCTTATTTTGGACCACACTAATACTAAGAGAGTGTTATAACATGGTGTTGTCCATTACTGTCTAGTTGACCTCAGATTTATCAGCTAGGTTATGAGCAAAACATGATGGCTGGCTGGTGCAAAGTGTATGTTTCATTATAACCCCATCAAAATCGTTATTTACAATAAAATAACATAAGGTAAAGTAAAATTTTAAAAAAAGACAGAGAAAAATTTCTTTTATCCTTGAGAGGAATCTCAGTTCAGATTGAGATACAATATAATAATAACATATCTGTCTATCCTCTGTCCTCCTCTAGTGCATTACGCTATAGATAGATTCCTCCAGTCCTTGATGTCATCCGTCAACATTCTTCGCTGTCTTCCTCTCGCTCGTTTAACCCTCGATCTTCCCTTCCAGTATATCCTTACAGATGGTGCTGTGTCGTTTGATGTGACCAAAATAATTTCCTTTTCTTTTTTGATATCACATTACAGGCAGGCCAAGATATCACTCACAGCATTACCTCAGTTTAATATGTATGTCACTAATGTATGCGTTGCTGTAACAACACTATCAACATATAAACTGTCACATACAACAAAGGCCCAGTTCTTTGAGAATATTTAAAATTGATTGTAAAGGAAAGTCAGAGTCTTCCGGAAATACTTTAATGCCTTGTTGCTTAAAGGCATAGATGTAACAATAATTTCCTTAGGGAACTTCAAGTCGTAACATTTTATTGCTAAGAGTGTCTTGATATGAAATTAAAAAAAAAAAAACAAAAAAAAACGATGCGATATATAACTGTTGTGTCCTCATGTGTAGCGAATCATCGAGCATCCCCCAATCATAGAGTGATCACACAGATAGTCATAGAGGACCACTAAACTCGATGTATTCCTTTTTCTTTTCTTTTTTTTAAGCCTTTCAATCCTAAGAGATAGGACTATCTCGGTTTTTAAAAAGTTGTCAATTTTTCTGAGAATTTTTGTGGGTAGAAATTTGGAATTTGGAAATTTTGCCACAACAGCGGCACTCATGCCTACTCTTCCATCGATTTTCAACTGCCAGGGGTTCTTTAACGTGCGTAACGTACACATGGGACCTCCGAAATATATTCGCCCTTATCCGAGAAGGCTAGACGTCGG